>JAIOTZ010000846.1:0-43434 GCA_023374045.1 Limonium bicolor
GTGGGCTTTCCTCCCCCAAATTTCAAAAATCAATAAGAAAATACATATAATACAATATATTTTATAATATCACCCTCTAATATTTTAATATAGTCCCCTAAATTCTAAAAGTTAGCTCCGCCCTATAACCAATATAAAACTAGTAGATTTTGGGGATAAATCAATTACTTAACCATACATAGAATTTTAAAGTAACATTTATAGTGTAAGCATCAGCAAAACACAAGTCGGGAGTAGGAATCCTAACTCTTTGATTCAAATTCCGTAGATGATGCACAAATACCAAAGATATAAAAAAACAACAAACGACGAGAATATATATATATATATAGATTCAAGGAAAGGGGATAGAAGACATTGACCTACAATATGTGGCTTTTGTATGATTTTGGGCAATCTTATTTGTGGATTGCATGAAATAATTATGATTTATTAAGCTCGTTTGGTTTCACCAAGACTTTGCAGGTGAAATGCTCGAGATACTTTATCGTGATATATGCAAAGATGAGCATAATCCATAGAGAACCTTATATAGAGGACGTGACGTGACCTCTTTGTGAAGCAAGGAAAGTGTAGGTGTTCATTCATGAGCATTTCACCACCGATTGTTAACATCAAGAGTTGGCTGGTTCTTGTGTTTGATTGATTCTATTCCATTGTTTTTAACTCTTGGTTGTATAATGGAAAAATAGATCTTCTATTTGGGTTTGTTTTTTTATGGTTTGTGATTATTAATACCACTTTCAAGATTGTAATTGTTTGAAGATGATTGTGATATTTGAATTTCTTTTGTGTGATCAAGGGTTGGATGAAGTATCTAAGATTAACCTGTATTTCACGCAAAACAGCTGAGTAAATGAAGATTTTCATGGTGGTTTCTATTTTGGATGAATATGTGAAACCCATCTGTAGAAGAATTGAAACTTGCTAGCAAAATAAAGCTAAAACAATTTGTCAACTGCGTGGAGCTGCTTTGGTTTTCTCTTGCGTTCAGATAATGTCCTTTTGAAAACCGGAGAGAGTCAAAGGATATAACTCGTACTCATAATATCAAAAGCATATTACTATTAAGTTATCTTTCTTATTTTGGGCGCTATGAGCTTTGAAGTGAAACCAGTCTAATCGCCACCAACCTGTGGCCAAAATAATTTCCAGTCCATTGCGCTCAATAGGGAGAGCTTTGTGACATTAAAAAACCAGAAACCAAACACACAGCGGCTGATTGTGAACGTAAATTGGCCCTGTTTCGGCTTCGTTTCCTTGAAGGTTCCAGGGGAACTAAATTATAAAGTATTGTATGTTTAAAAACCAGAAACCCACACATAATGAACAAATAAGTGATAAACGTGTTGGATCTGAACGGTGTTTTACCAACAAATTGTTCAACTTCATGATTCACCAACCACTATGATAAAAATAATAGTCAATCACCTAGGGAGAAAAAAAGCAACCTGCCCATTGTTTAATATAAAACTAACTTCCAACTCAAAAAAAACGCACTTCAATGTGCTATTGACCAAGAAAGTAACAAATCAGAAAACAACAGCCAAATCGTCACTTCTCAGAAAATATAGATGGAATCCATAGGGGTCTTACAAGCCTGCCCGATGAATCCATACCTGGAAGCCGAGCTGAACAAGCGCTTCAACTATTTCAACCCTTCAAACCTTCTCCCGGAGAGACGCGAAGAGTTTCTCGCTCGGCATGCCACTACGATACGCGCTGTGGTCGGAAGCGCAACGGCGGCAGCAGAGGGGTGGCTGATTGATGCACTGCCACGGCTGGAGATTGTAGCCTGCTACAGCGTCGGCCTTGACAAAGTTGACCTTCCCAGGTGCCGGCAAAGGGGGATAATGGTTACAAACGCCGGAGATCTTGTGACTACTGACGCCGCCGACGTCGCCATAGCGCTGATGATGTCCACCCTACGCCGGATACCGCAGTGCGATCAATATGTTCGCAACGGGAAATGGTTAAAAAATGGCGTATATAAGCTGACGTCCAAGGTATTCATCTCTCATTTTTTTGTGTTTAAAAAAAAAGTTCTGTTGTTGAATGAATGCTGTAAAACGACGTCGCACGTCTCGTTTAGGCATCCATGATGGGATTCATAGGTGCTATGTAAAATATTTGTCGATAAGCAAATTCATTTGTTCATCCTATTCTTTTAACTTTCTCCCTTTTTCAACTTTAAAAAAAAACTTAAATTGAGATGAGATTTGTAAAACTACTTTAAAAAATAATAAATATTTTTTATTAGGCAACCAATCGATTTATTTTACTTAAATAAGGAACAATGAATATTTTACTAGTAACAAATATGGGTCGATTCCACGCAACTATCCTGTCTAGCTCTGGCCTCCCCCTACCACTTTCATCGAGGATAATTGTGACGCAGATGCCACAACTTACCGTTCTGGTTCTGGCATAGAAGTCGAAAACTCCACCAGATACCCTTAACTCATCCCCATAACTCCAGCTCAAAGTCAAAGCAAACAAAATCAACAGCCGAGAAGTCCAAAGCAAAGACATAAAAGCACAGAACTGAAAAAATGGAATCGATCGGGGTGTTAATGGCATGCCCGATGAACGGCTACTTAGAAGACGAGTTAAACAAACGATTCAGCCTCTTCAGATTCTGGACGTTCCAAGACAGGAAGCAGTTCCTTGTGCAGAACGCGCAGTCGATTCGAGCGGTAGTCTGTAACCCGACCGCGGGTGCAGACGCGGAGTTGATCAACGCGCTGCCGAAACTGGAGATAGTCGCGAGCTTTAGCGTTGGGCTGGATAAGATTGATCTGGCTAAGTGTAAGGAGAGAGGGATTAGGGTTTCTAACACACCCGATGTTCTTACCGATGACGTAGCTGATTTGGCGATTGGGTTGATGATTGCCGTGCTTAGGAGGATCCCGGCTTGTGACCGATATGTAAGGGGTGGAAGTTGGAAGAAGGGTGATTTTCAGTTGACTACGAAGGTGATTCAGACTTGCTTTCTCTCTGCCACTTACTCCAACTCGGCACTAGCTGACTGTATATGAAATTCTGCGTGTTTCTTATAATGGTTGGTGGAGAATTAAGTTCTAGTTCTAGGGATGAATTACTTGAAGGCAGAGAATTGAACTGAAATGGAGATTGTTGGTCTTGTTAAAGAAGAAACTTGTCAACATAAGATTATGGGCTTATACGTCATGGAATCGGAATCCTATTGTGTGACTTATATGAATTGTTTCTTCTTGTGATATTTATACTGTCATCACGCACGAGTTAATGCTTTGTCTAATTGGCAAGCTGTGTTATCCTGTTTGCTCTTTGCTAGGGATTGTTGCTCAGTGCTGGCAGTAGCTTGAGAAAGAAGCAACTTTTAGTTTTCCTAAGACTTGATATTTATGGTATCATTTTCTCTAAGAAATGTGACATTGTTTCTTTTATGGACGAAAAAGATGCTGGCTATATAAACTTAAGGAACTTTGTACAGTTAGATTGTAAAACATGCTATATGTGCCGAAAAAACAATCAACAGCCCTGGTTTATTTCACTTGGTTGTCATGCATAACTGGATGAATCTCCTAGACTCTTAGCTTAACGTCATGTGATTAAAGGTGTTCAACTGGTCTTCCTTCTGTCTAAACCGCTTTCTTGTTTGGTTTTGATGCCTACAAAATCTGCTATCTTCACTTTTTTGCCTATCTTTCTCCTTCTCGAGACACCAATAGAATGATCTTTTAGTTGGATTTATTCTACAAGGTATGTAGGATGTAAGTTACCTGTTGACGGTTGTGAGTTCTGAAACATTCAAAGATTATGGTTTTGGCTTAATAGGTATCAATGTTTGTGGCATGTGTTCTTAAGATTTCGCTGATAGTGGAATGTTTTTAATAGATGTTGTACATTTGCCTGTGTGCTCCCTGTTTTCTGTTGATAATATAAGATTGCATTGAAACTTAATACTCAAATCATTTTCCATTATTCTCTTACGATGTTCCAGTTCAGTGGAAAAAGAGTTGGCATCATTGGACTAGGGAGGATAGGGGCAGCCATAGCCAAGCGAGCAGAAGGATTCGACTGCCCAATCAGCTACTACTCACGAACAAAGAAACCCGATTCTAGCTACACATACTACCCCAGTGTGATCGAGTTGGCCTCAAACTGTGACATCCTAGTCGTGGCCTGTGCTTTGACAGAGGAAACCCGTCACATAGTCAACAGAGAGGTCATGAACGCATTGGGTCCACAGGGTATCTTGATTAACATAGGGCGAGGCCCACATGTTGACGAGGCTGAGCTTGTTTCAGCCCTGGTTGATGGCCGGATTGGCGGGGCAGGGCTGGATGTCTTCGAGAAGGAGCCGCATGTGCCAGAAGAGCTTTTTGGACTGGACAATGTGGTTCTCTTGCCTCATGTTGGAAGTGGAACTGTGGAGACCAGGAAGGAGATGGCTGATCTAGTGCTTGGGAATTTGGAAGCTCACTTCCTTGGCAAGCCGTTGTTAACTCCTGTTGTTTGATTTGTCTGCTTGCTCCTATTGCTATAGACTGAGGTCAAATAACGTTGTATCAGTATGGCGTGTGTGCTGATTGGGTTTAGAATAGGTGCTTGTGATTTATGAATCACCATGGTTCGTTAGTTATTGCAATCTGATCCATTGTGTACTCACTACTATGAACTGCAATGAAGCAAAATTGGTATTCCCCATTTCGTGTCTGATTTTGTTGACCGTGTTTCAATAACAGGAGTATTGATTTGGAAATTTCAGACTCTGTTGAGTTCATGATATGTCACTAATTTGGCAATAATATGATGTGTACACTTGTGGCGTCACTAAGTTCACTTGAAACTGAGAGTATATTAACCTCCCAAGCACGAGGGAGCGGCATATTATCATCAGGTAGGTCGGAAAGCAAGCACTTTTCCTGTTTATCGAAATTTCAGGGACAGTGAGCGGTCGAGTGTCGTCACCTACGCACTCCCCGTCTCTCTTCTTCACAATGGAGGCCCCCGCAGTCCTAATGGTGCACCCAATGTCATCATACCTTGAGAAAGAGCTCGCTTCACGCTTCAACCTCTTCAAGCTATGGGAGTATCCATCACGGCACGAATTCCTCACATTTGCTACCGGTCACAAAATCTCTGTCCGCGGTGTAATCTGCTGCGCTGGCGTCGGCGCTGACGCCGAATTCATCGAATCGTTACCTGATCTGGAGATTGTGTCGACGTACAGCGTAGGAGTCGACAAGATAGACCTAGCCAAATGTCGAGAGAAGGGGGTTAGGGTAACGAACACCCCCGACGTACTTACCGACGACGTAGCTGATTTGGCCATTGGCTTGGCCTTGGCGGTTCTCAGGCGGATTTGTGGAGCCGATCAATTCGTGCGGGGCGGAAAATGGAAGAGCGGTGGAGATCCTGGGTTGGCTGTTAAGGTATTTGGAGGTTCACGTTGTCTGTAATTTATATACGTCTGTGTTGCCAACTTGTTCCGTGTTCCTTTTCTGGTCGATTGTTCCGATATTAGTTATCCAAAATCGCTCACCTTTCATCATGTCAATGCCAATTTTACTGTACCGACTAATCATGAGTAGCAAGCAATCCCGAAAACAATGAAAGCCAGCAAGTTTGCTATTACGCCAGTTTCACTCTTTCATTCAGTGTTGATGTTGAGGAATTCAGCATCTGTGACCTAAATTCTCTTGATTAAGCGTTATCACAACAACATCAATCCTTCTGTTTTCAGTTCAGTGGCAAATCGGTGGGAATTCTAGGACTGGGAAGGATCGGCCTAGCAATAGCGAAGAGAGCAGAATCATTCGGATGTCCAATCAGCTACACTTCCCGTTCACCAAAACCACACAACACCTACAAATACTTCAAATCCGTGATCGACTTAGCTTCCAACTCCGACATACTCTTCGTTTCCTGCTCCCTTACTCCCGAAACACACCACATCATCACTCGTCAAGTACTCGACGCCTTGGGATCCACGGGCGTCCTGGTAAACATTGGGCGTGGTGCCCATATCAACGAGCCAGAGCTAGTATCTGCATTAGTTGACGGGAGATTAGGCGGGGCTGGGCTGGATGTGTTCGAGAACGAGCCGGATGTGCCGGAGAAGTTGCTGGAGCTGGTTGAGAATGTGGTGGTGTTGTCTCATGTGGGGAGTGATACTGTTGAGACTTGCAAGGATATGGCTGATCTCGTGGTAAAGAATCTTGAGGCACATTTTCAGAATCTGCCGCTCTTAACACCAGTTGATTGAGGTTTTATGTATTGGATCAAGGTAATGAAATTAATTTCCTCTTGTAGAAGTTGCCTCGTAAAGCTCAGTTTAGATTTATGAACGGATATTGATTTATTTTGACAAGTAGTACAATAATAATCCAATTGCCTAGTATATCAAAGTTTTTTCATAGTTGCGTATTTTATTCCCAACCTGACATTGCAGCCTAGAAGAACAGATAAGCATAACTTGCAGAGGTTCTTAACACCAACATATATATGTACAAGAAACAGAAGGGATGACCATTTTGTGCATTACAAGCAACACTAGTACTTATCTCTTCATTCCGCACATCATCATTCATGGCTGTACAATTCTTCCTTCTTCAACCATGTTTAGTTACCCACTCATTGATTTGATTCACTTTACAAGAAAGAGGGTCCCAACAAAGAAAAAAGAAGTGAAATTCAGGGAGAAGGAAGATACATCACAGTCGCATCTGATATTCTTGCACTTTTTTGTTAGCTTTCTCTTTTACTGATTGCTGGAGCAGAGAGAGAGAGAGAGAAGGAAGCAAAGTACTGTTGACTGGAGATTGAACATTTGACGTGGAGCAGAGGAGGGGTAGAATAAATCTGAGTAATTAATTAACTAGGTTAGGTAGCGCCTTTAAAGATGAGGAAGTTGAGAGTCTCGAGAGTGAAGTAGATGAAAGTGCCTTTGGAGTGAGTGAAGTAGCAACCAAAGTTTGAACCCACCACACACTGCCACCCACCTTCGTATCTCTTATCGAATTCCTACACAAACAACATAATAACAAATCCAGCTTTTTTTCTTAGAAGAGGAAAAACCAGTCATCTGGAAGATATTTTTCTGAATCTGAAACCGAAAGCGTTTAATTTTATCAACGTGAAATGATAAGATACTGTCTATTATCGTTACCTTTTTTATGTGAGCAGCGATTGACCTGCAATCAAAGACGTCATAGAGGTCAAGAGCCTGAGAGGCTGTCGCCATTGCTTGAAGCTGCATCCTCATTGGCATGTCCGTATCTTCCACCATTGCTCTCCCTTCCAACATTTTGTCTCTTTTTCTACTCCCAGAGATGGTCTTTTACTGATTTGTTGAGCTGTTGAGCCTTATCTTTCAAACCCAGAAGCAATTTTTGCTTTCGGGTATGAGTCTTTTCTTCTTTCTTTTTCAGGAGAAGTTTCTGGTGAGGTCTTTGTCTTGATGCCGAGGGTTGGATATGGATAGCTGGTGGTAGTATGGTCAGAGTCAAGGAGGAAGGAACATGTTGGCAGAATCTTAGGGTAGAGTACTTTGGAGGTGGGAATGAGGAAATATCTTGTTTCTCCCTCCCTTGATGCTTACATCATAGATTCACAGACGTGGAAGGAGCTGATTGGAATTTCAGGCCAGCATGCAGTCCCATGCTATTTTGTCTCCTTTCTCCTAACTTTCTGGGAGGCTCCCTCCCTCTGTACTTTTATGAGATTGGGCCTCTCCCAAAGTTGTGGATAAAGCTCAATCATCATCAGTTTTTTTAGTTTGAAATTTAGATATTTGATTCCCACTTTGAACGGCGGTGGTGATTTCATCATCAACTTTTTCTAGTGGGTATTTTCCGCTTTCTATCGTGTTGCTAGTAAGAAAACAAATGGACCCGTGAGGTGAGGCCCAGAACAAGATCAAGTTACATACTCGTGTGTTTGGGCCTTAACCCAACATAAGGCCCAATATTTTCAAAAAGTAGTCAAGGGCGCACACCCATGATTGATCTGCTACAGAAACGGATCAATAATTGGTCGTAGGTGGTTCTTTTAGCTTTTTAAATCTGGATCACAAAATCAATGCGAAAAGGATCTGGTCGATGAGCTATCATTTTCACAACAGGGAAGCGGTACTAAAGATAAAAAGATAAGAAGAGTAGTACTATCCAATCGTATCGGAAACCATAATAATAAGTTTGATCGAACTTTCAATTCGTGTGTCACTTTTTATCAAACTTTCTTCTCGTAAATGTTACTCTACTTGTGTTGTGAGACAGATAAAACTCCTGAAAAAATGTACTTGATCTTTTATCAAAAAAAAAAAAAATGTAGTTGAATCTCACCGCTTTGCTAGGTTCAGTTTCGTGTAATGAAGTTATTACTTAGGGCAGTGGAATCTGAATTTAGTAACCGCGATGATAACGTACTAATTATGTGGCAATAATTTGCCTATAGACCAGACAAAAACGGTACATCAAGGAATTAATTTCATTAGGTTGAGTTATGTCAAGTCACTTTCTTTCTACAAAAGCTGCAGAGAGAGGAGGGTCCCTTGTTCCCGGCCACACTCCAATCACTTCAAACGAAAAAGTCCCAACTATATTTATATATACAAGGATAGTGGAGCTGGTGCAGTATCAATCAGACATGTCTTATAATTTGATGGAAGAGCCACAACCACATATATATACCCATCTCTTCTGGCCAAGCTGTCATGCTGTAGGAGTAATGATAAGTAACCAAATCCAGCAAGATTTTGTAAAAGAAAAAGAAGTGTATTATAGAGTATAATAATACATCTGAAATACATCAAGGTATTTCTCACCCCCGACAAAGAAATAATTATGAAATTTGACTTAAATTGATGTCAATTTGACCCTGTTTCAAAACAACTCTGAGACAGTAAGGCCATTCATAGTAATGGTTGAATCAATTTTTGTGTCAATAAGAAAATAAAGAAAGTGTTGCAATAGAGTGAATTCATCTTAACTAGGTTCTTAGTTAAGAATCTAACTTTGACTCAGTTGGTCTCACTTGTAATTGTATATGTATGTATCTCGAATTTCTTATTTGTAATCTCCCACATGTGTATGATGACAAGTTATTGGTTGTTAATAATGAGATAGAATTTCCGTAGTAGAAAAGTTGGATGGAGAATTAGGGTTACCTATTAAATAAAATAAAATATATTACTATGTTGATGTAGTATCTTGAATAATGTTGATAAACTCAAATAAGCAACTTATTACTAAAGATGTCTTAAAAGATATATATATATATATATAGTAGTGTAGAATCAACATTTCTTGAACTTACAAGAGAATGAAAAAGTATAAAGGACTAGGGAGAGTTGTTTTAACTAAGAACTAAAAAAAGTAGGTGTATTAGCTAATAAAAGAGACTTGAAAGAAGAAGTTCAAAGCTGTTGATGATTGACAAAGGAGATTAGATTACTAATTAAGGTCGGTGTAGTATCCTATCCAGGTAGGTGGTTCCCTTGTCAATTCTAAACTGTTTGATAATCAAACAAAAGGACTACTATTATTTTAATCTGCATTATAGTTTTCAATAATTATTAATCTCTTTTTTTAAGAGATACAATAAAATAACTACAAATGATTACTCTCACACGGACAGGGTCACACTCACAACGACAGTAGTTAGTTTTGATTATATATTCTGCCGACACTCAACAGAACTCACATACTACAAAGGGACAAAAAGTGAGTTAATTGTATCAGTGTTCAAGTCATGCTAGTGGTGTGTGAGTGTTCGAACCACACACATACAATACACTCTTTAGCCAAAGCTTAAGTTCCGAGTTTGTTAGGTGAGATAAGAGAGACAAGTCTTCTTCATTGTTGTAGGGTTGATTGGGGCCAATTGGAGTGGAGTCGGTTACTACTATTAACTCCTCTACTTCAAAGTTGAAACCAGTTGCAAGCCAGGAGGAGGAGTAGGTAGTAGGTAAAACAGAAGGGAAGAAGAAGCATTCATTCCTGAGTTGCGTAACAGGAATGAATTCTGGTTACCCTTTTATGGAATTCAGTTGAGGATATAAAGGTATATATATGCATTCAGTCCTGTGTTAGTTGTTTCCTGATTATGTGGTTTTCAATTTCCTCTTTTGAGCGAGTTTCTTGATAGAGATTAAATCCTTGTAAACACTAAAACTAATTACTCTGCTGCAACTTATCTTGTTTCTCACAGCCTTCAGCTACCTCTGCATCGTCCAGTCAGTAAGTAACCCCTGTTTCCCCCAATAAAAACAACCACTTCCACACCAATACCATAATTCAAACTTAATCCTCTGTGTAAAAAGTTGGAAACAACTCAAAACCAGCATGGATCACACGAAATCCGAATCCGATTTAGCTAGTCTAGCACCATCATCACCATCCCGCTCACCAAAACGCCCAATTTACTACGTACAATCACCATCACGTGACTCACAGGATGGTGATAAATCATGCTCAATGCAAGCAACTCCTATGTATAATTCTCCTATGGAATCTCCATCACATCCATCCATGGGTCGACATTCACGCAACTCCTCAGCAAGTCGTTTTTCTGGTATCTTCCGTTCATCTTCAGGACGAAAAGGTAGCAAGAAACATAGAGCATCATCCAATAATCACCACGCCAACAACAATGATAAGGGATGGCCGGAATGTAAAGTTATAATGGAAGAAGGAGGATATGATTATGATAATGATGATAAGATTTATTCACGAAGAGTGCAGATTCTTATTGGGTTGCTTAGTTTTGTGGTGTTGTTTAGTGTTTTTTGTTTGATTATTTGGGGTGCTGCACGACCTTACAAAGCACATGTCTCACTCAAGGTACGTATGTATATGTATAAAGTAGTTTTAACTTATCAGTTTTTAGAGTTGACTTGTATGTAGTGATTGATCTTTGCTGAATAAACAGAGCTTGGTGATGAAAAGCTTTATAATTCAAGAGGGAACGGATTTCTCTGGTGTACCTACAAGATTGGTAACTGTTAACAGTTCATTAAAGATGAGTATTCGAAACCCAGCTACCTTTTTTGGGATCCATGTCTCCACTTCCCCGATCAATCTTCAGTATTCGAAAATGAATGTCGCCACTGGTCAGGTTAGACTTATTAGACACACTCCTTCCTTCAACAATGCTATTAATTTCTCTCAATGAGATGAGATGAGATGAGATGATTGGTCTGCTAAAACAATGTAAGAACGTAAGTGCAGTTGGTGAACCACTATCAGCCGAGGAAAAGCACGAGGGCAGAAGTGATTGTGAATCTGAAAGGTGATAAAGTGCCACTCTATGGAGCAGGTTCAAACCTAACGGCTTCCTCGAATGGTTATGACCTACTTCCATTCACGCTGGATTTTGAAGTTCGTGAGAAGGCTTATGTGGTTGGGAAGCTAGTTACTACCAGGCATCGTGGATGGATTTCTTGTCCATTAATGGTGAATTACACTAGTACCAAACCAATCAGGTTCAAGAAGAATTCTTGCACTTTCAGTTGAGATATATACAGTATATAATTGGTTTTGTATTGCCCATTTTCTCATCCTTTATTTTCTACAAGTGTAAAGTCGACCAGTATAAAATGCATGTTTTGGTTAATTAAGGTTATTTTATATCTAAACGAAAATTTGTGTAGGATATATATAGTGGTGAGAATAAATGTGGATTATTATGTCTCTGGTGGTGTGGATGAATGTACGATGATTTGGGTTTCTGAATTGTACGAGCGCTCGCGACTCAATTTTTTTTCTTTTTCAGCGCCTCCGGCGTCATTATCTTTGGTTTTGTTTTGTTTTTTTTAATTTTTTTTCTTTTTAATCATAAAATTTTTAAATGGTTGTAACTTTTAATATATAAGTCCAAAATGAAAAAACATTATATCATTGTTCATCTAAATTCAAGTTCTTCATAACAAGACCAGTCATGAATATATTTTGATAATTTTTTTAAAAAATTATTTTTATATGTATAGAGCACAAAACGTAAAAGAAAACTTGTACAGATTGTCATACAAACCTGTATAAATGTTCACTAAAACATGTATATCCTCACGTAAAACATGTACATCCTCGCATTAAAAACATATAGATAGTCATATAAACCTGTACGAATAATTAAATATGTACATCCTTAAATTAAAACTTGTACATATAAGGAAGAACACTTGTACAGACGGTCATACAAACATGTACATATGTTCATTAAAACATTTACATTCTCATAATTGAACATGTACATTCTCACATTTGAACATGTACATCGTCACACTAAAACATGTACATTCTCACATTAAAATATGTACATTCTCACATTAAAGTATATAACAGTTTCCAAATAGATTACCCTAACCCCACACACCCTAAAACCCATCCTAGAAAAGCTAAAAAACGTCGAAGACATTTTTAGGGTTTGTAGTGGCAGACACTAGCTAAACCCGCTACCACAAACCCTAAAAACCTATCGAGTTAGTTGCTACAATGTAAAGTATGGAACGGTTTCCAAATAGATTACCCTACCCCCAAAACACCCCAAAACCACCCTAGGATAGCTAAAACGTCGAAGGCATTTTTAGGGTTGTGGTAGCGAGTTTAGGCTCTAACGACCCTAAACCCGCTACCACAAACTCTAAAAACCTGTCGAGTTATTGCGATGATGTACAAGTTTTTACGTATGGTTGTACATGTTTTAATGAACATTTGTACATGTTTGTATGACCATCTGTACAAGTTTTTTATGTTTTGTGCACTATACATGTAAAAATAATTTTTTTTTAAGTTGTCAAAACATATCTATGAATGGTCTTGTTTTGAAGAGCTTAAATTTAGATGAACAATGATATAATTTTTTTTCATTTTAGACCTATATATTAAAAGTTACAATATTTTAAAAGATTTTGTAATAAAAAAGGAAAAAAAATTAAAAAAAAATTAAAAAAAAAAAGATAAAAAGATAAACGGCGTACACACGCCTTCACACAAAAAAAAAGGCAAATCAGTTGCGCACGCCCTCCCCTGTCTGTCTCCCCCATATGTAGCTATCTGGCTACATTTACATGTAGGCAAGAATTAGTCATTTACTATACATCTCTTTGACTCAGTATTTAAAGAATTTTATAAACATAAATTTCATAATTAAATTCTTATCTAATAAACTATAAAACTTAGCTTTGAAAGAAAAATCATATTATCTTATATATTAATATTAAGATGAAAAAATGTGACAAGTAAGACATTATTGTAAACCCTCTTCCCCAATAAGAGTTACTGCTAAACAATTACCTTCATTACTAGAGTACGTACAAGCTGACCGCCGCCAACTATATACTCCCTCCGTCCTGAATTGACCGTCCTGTTTGCTTTATGACACGTTTTTCCACTTCAATATTAAGTATATAAGATAAAATAATTTTATAAAACTAAATTTTGTAACATATAGTTTATCATGTAAGGAATCATATGCAAAACTTTAATTTCCAAAATTAATTTATCTTATATGTTAAAAATTGAAGTCAAACGATATGTCCAAATAGTAAACAGGACGGTCAATTCAGGACGGAGGGAGTATTAAGATTGGATGCTACCTACCACATGATAAGCAAGTTGAGCCGGCTACATGGAATAATGCCTACATCGTGTGGGAATACATAGTTGACTCAATCCTCATATTTATTATTTTATAATCTTCTCCCTCGACTCTCTCTCAAATGATACTTAAAAAATTCACTTTTAAATAAACAACTAGTATCACACTATCTCTCTTCCATAGATTCATTTTATTTTTTAATTGTTTTTACAACTCTGCTACAAATGGTCATATCGATGTAAAGTAGAAAGACATAAAAAAAAACTGTAAGTGCTCTATAGGACAGGCTTAATAGAAAAAGAGAGACAAAAATAAAGAGAGAAAGACTGATAAAATCCTAAACAATTTAAAATGTGCGTAGATGCACTTCTACCCATCTACGTGCACATTAATCACGCCACGTTTGTTGTTATTTCTGGAATATATAATAAGTTCAGGTGGGCATAGGGTCCTGAATGCAGATTTCAGTCCGGTACATTAGCAGAGCATATCAGTAAAAAATAATAGGATCAGTGACCAAACAAGGAGAAAGTGCATTTCGTTAGAGATAAGTATGAGTGAGATGAAGGAAATACACATTTAAGTTATTTATAGCTAGTAAATAGTTTTTTTTTATAATTTATAGTTAGTAAATAGTTAATATAATATGTGGTTTACTGCTATACTTGTTCTTAATTGGTTTTAGAATCTCATCGATTGTTAGGTCTTACTAGTGTATACGAATGTTGTATAGAATTCTCTCAATCAAAGTCTATTTCTCTCCATAATATTTTAACACATTTTGAGCATGATGCTCGAATAAATCTGGACCATTACATCTCTTATAGTTACCAAACCACAACAACCGCGACTAACCGCTGATACCCACAGAAGCCCAATCTCAGCTCGAAAGAACTTCAATATAAATACAATCTTAAAGGAGAAAAATCGCAAGGAGTAATCCACTCCATGCATATATAGTTGATTCAATCCTCATCATATTTATAATTTTATAATCTTCTCCCCCAATCTCTCTCATATGATACGTAAGAGTTCTCTTCCATATATTCATTTTATTTCTTTTACAACTTTACTACTACAATGGTCACAGTGATATAAAGTAGAAAGACATATAAAACTATAAGAGTGTTCTATAGGACAAACTTAATAAAAAAGAGAAAATAAAAAATAAAAGAGACAAAGACTGATACAAAAAATAATCCTAAACAATCCAAAACGCAAATACTTAGCTACATCTTACTGTAGTTATGTATGGCTACATCCTGAGAAATTTTTTAATTTAGAAAAAGTGAGAGAGACATGTAGGGGAGGGTAGCACACGCCTCAGGAGAAAAGGGAGAGATCAGCGCGCGCGATCAGATTTTTTTTTTTCATTTTTTTCTTTCAACGTACGATTGATTCATTTTTTTCTTTTTTAATATTTTATTATTTGTTCTTTCTTTATTATAAAAACTTTAAATTGTTATAATTTTTAATATATAAGTTCAAAATGAACAAAAATTATATAATTGTTCACCTAAATTATCAAGCTCTTCAAATCAGGACTAGTCATGAATATGTTTTGACAACTTTTTTAAAAAATAATTTTTACGTGTATACGACGATACACTAAATGATAATATGATTCATTAATTTTGTATTATGATTCATTAAAATTGATATTATGATTCATTAAGTAATAAGTGGTGAATTCGACGTTTTTAGCTTTCCTAGGGTGGGTTTTAGGGTGTTTTGGGGGTAGGGTAATCTATTTGGAATTTGTTCTATACTTTATATTGTAGCAACTAACTCGACAGGTTTTTAGGGTTGGGGCAAACCCTAAAAATGCCTTCGACGTTTTTTTAGCTATCTTAGGGTGGGTTTTGGGGTGTTTTGGGGGTAGGGTAATCTATTTAGAATTTGTTTCGTACTTTTATTGTAACAACTAACTCGAAAGGTTTTTAGGGTTTGTGGTAGCGGGTTTAGGGTCCGCCACTACAAACCCTAAAATTGTCTTCGACATTTTTAGCTATCTTAGGGTGGGTTTTGGGGGGTAGGGTAATCTATTTGAAAACCGTTCTATACTTTAATGTGAGAATGTACATATTTTAATGTGAGAATGTACATGTTTTAATGTGACGATGTACATGTTCAAATGTGAGAATGTACATGTTCAATTATGAGAATGTATATGTTTTAATGAACATGTACATGTTTGTATGACCATCTGTACAAGTGTTCTTCCTTATATGTACATGTTTTAATTTAATGATGTACATATTTAATTATCCGTACAGGTTTATATGACTATCTATATGTTTTTAATGCGAGGATGTACATGTTTTTTACGTGAGGATGTACATGTTTTAGTGAACATTTGTACAAGTTTGTATGACAATCTGTACAAGTTATCTTTTACATTATGTGCTTCATACATGTAAAAATATTTTTTAAAAAAATTGTTCAAATATATCCATGACTGGTCTTGTTTTGAAAAGCTTGAATTTAGATGAACAATGAATAATTTTTTTTTCATTTTGGACTTATATATTAAAAGTTACAACCATTTAAAATTTTTATGATAAAAAAAAGAAAGAGGTATTTAAAAAAAATCACACGATAGACAACTTAAAAAAAAAAGAGAGTAAGAGCGCGCCTGCCTGGGATGTAGCCATCTTTGGCTACACCCAGGTGTAGGCAAGACTGGCCGGTCCAAAATTTGCATAGATGCAATTCACAGCTTACACGTTTAGTCGTCTCCAGTGAGCGATTTTGAGGCGATTCTTCGTCCTCCTTTTTCTCTTCTGCGATAGTAGGGAGATTTGCTTCCTCTTCGGTGTAGGAGTCATCTACAGCTCATCTAGGCTTCTGCCTCCTCTATCCTTCCAGTTGGTGCCTACAGATTAGGTTGTTGTCGCCGGATTTTCCTTCTTCGATTTGTGGTGCTCCGGTCAAGGAATTTGAACTAGGGATCTGTCTCCGCCTCGTCTCAGAGGATTAGGAAGATTAATTTTCAATTCGAAGGGAGTTAGTTAACATTCTCTTCGGAGGTGATTCAGAGGGGCGCGTTCATATTGGTGGTCTTGGTTACGTCAGTGTGTTTCTTCAGCAGGTATTCGAAGCAAGATGGTCTCTCCAGTGGCATCTATCTCAATCTGTTCTGAGATGTCGTCAGGTAACTGAGTTCAGCGGTTTAGTTTTGGATTTCTTGCTTGATTGTGCGTTGGAATCTACGGTCCAGGTGAGTAGCGATTGGACCCTTGAGTTCTTGATTGAAGTTGAAGTTCTGAGGGTATTACCGGAGTGTGGGTTGTCGCTATTATTGGAGCAGGTTGGAGTTATTTTTATTGTTGTTTGGAGCCTCTGTTTTCTCTGGATTTTCATGTTGGAGGTGCGGTAAGGAGGGTGGATTTATCGTCCGGGTTTCTACGAGTCTGGATAAATGTGGTGAGAGTGGGGACGTTGTTCTTGGGAAACTCATCTGGGGTTTGCCCTGGGAGATAATTTTTCTTCCTAGTCCAAGTAGGCAGTCTCTTGGTGGGTGTGGATTGGCTTTCTTAGTTTGTGAGTGTGGGGTGAGTTGCTGAGATGAATTGTATCTCTCTCAATTATAGGGGTCTGGGGAAGTCAAATTCGAAGTTCTGGATGAAGAGCTTAATTGCAGATCATAATCCAGCTATTATTTTCTTGATGGAGACTCACAAGAACCGGGAACAAATGACTGCATTTTTTCGATACTTTCCTTCATATGGTGGGGAGGCAGTTAGTAGTAGAGGCAGAAGTGGTGGTTTGGCTTTGATGTGGAGAGTTGGAATTGGTTATGAGATTAAGCAACTGAATTCGTCCCAGAATCATATGTCAGTGGAGGTTGTTTTTCAGGGTGGTACTCCTTTCGTTTTCACTAGTTTTTATGGGTGGCCAGACTGGAAGTTAAAGTTTCTCTCCTGGAAGCTCCTTCGAGTATTAAGAGATCATATTAAGATGCGTGGATAGTGGCTGGAGACTTTAACCAGATTATGTATAATTATGAAAAAACTGGAGGGAGAAGAAGGCATGAAAACCAAATGGAACCTTTTAGACAAGCTGCTGTGTATTGTGATCTTCACGACATGGGGTTTTTTGGAGAGGCTGGTACGTATACCAACTGTCAATTGGATGCTAAAAACTCTATAAGTAGATTGGATAGAGTTTTCAATTGTTCTCTTGGGATGGAACTCTTTCCAAATCTCTCAGTTGAGCATCTTCCTCGTGAAAATTCGGATCATTGCCCAATCCTTATCAGATTTTTTAGTAATCACAAAAATATAGTGAGAATCTTTAGATTTGAAAATGGGTGGTGTGGAGGAAAAGTGTAAGGCTATAGTTCAAGAAGTTTGGGGTAAAAATTTTCTGAATCTGGAGGAGAAGTTTGAAGAATGTGCCAGGAAGTTAACTCAGTGGAAAGGCTGGTCTATTAAGAAAATCAAGTGGAAGATTTCTGTTAAAAAGAAGGAGTTAGCAGATTTTTCGAAAGCCCCCCTTTCTGTGGGTGTTGATAATAACAGAAAGAGACTCATGTTTGAAATTGAATTACTTGCAATGAAAGAAGAAATCTGGTGGCAGCAAAGGTCACGAGTCTCTTGGCTTAAAGAGGGAGATAGGAACTCAAAATTCTTCCATGCTAAAGCCTCTTTTGCTAAGAAGACTAATGATATCTTTGGATTAAAGAATGAGTTTGGGGAGATGTGTTACGGTTGGGACCAAATTGAGAATATTTCCAGAAGGTATTATCAGGGTCTGTTCTCTTCTTCTAATCCTTCTGGGGATAGATGTTTTGAGGATGCAATGAGGAACAAGCTCCCTCCCGATTCCATCAGGGACCTCAGTGCTCCCTATTCAGGCGAGGAGGTTCTTGAAGCTGTCAAGTTTCTGGGTTCAGATAAGTCTCCTGGTCCTGATGGCTTCAACAGTAAGTTCTTTAAAACGTACTGGAATATTGTGGGTTCTCAAATTACCACCACGGTCCTTGATGTGTTAAGAGGTGAACACCTTCCTGAGCACTTAAATGATTACTTCATAGCCCTGATCCCCAAAATGAAAGGAGCTGTCAGTATTGAAAATTTTAGACCCATAGCTCTTTGCAACTTCACCTATAAAATCATATCCAAAATCCTTGCCACCAGAATCCAGTCCTTGCTTCCTTCTCTCATCTCTGAAAATCAATCAGGTTTTGTCAAGGGTAGGTTGATTTCAGACAACATCATCCTTGCTGGTGAACTCCATCATTATTTGGATAAAAGCTTAGCAAAGAAAAAAGTTTTTTTGCTTTAAAAACAGATCTCAGCAAGGCCTATGACAGATTAGAGTGGGGGTTTATTTTCCGGATCCTCACAGCCATGGGTTTTCCTTCTAACTGGGTGAATCCAGTCATGAATTGTATCTCTTCTGCTAGATGTGCAGTGATCATAAATGGTTCTCCAGGCCAGTTTTTCAAGCAAACTAGGGGTATTAGACAAGGTGATCCTCTTTCCCCTTTTTGTTTATTTTGGTACAAGAAGCTTTATCTAGTTACCTGAATAAAGCTGACAATGCGGGGGATTTTAAAGGCATCAAAATGAAATTTGATAGTCCATCAATTTCTCATCTAGCTTTTGCTGATGATGTAATCTTCTTTGGGTGTGCATCGGTTGATAATGCAACCTTCCTCCACA
The DNA here is from genome assembly GCA_023374045.1 of Limonium bicolor. Classification (NCBI taxonomy): domain Eukaryota; kingdom Viridiplantae; phylum Streptophyta; class Magnoliopsida; order Caryophyllales; family Plumbaginaceae; genus Limonium; species Limonium bicolor. The sequence goes on from JAIOTZ010000846.1 coordinate 19,254, forward strand.
TTACTCTTCAGAAATTCCTCAAAGCCTCTGGTCACCACATTAACCTTGACAAATCAGAGATTGTTTTCAGTAAGAGATTGGCAGGCCCTCATAAACTCAGTATATCCAATGTTTTGGGGGTGTCAGAAGTGCCTAGTTTCTCAAGGTATCTGGGGCTTCCTTTGAAGATAGGAAGAAACAAATCTCAAGTTTTCGAATATATTATTAATGCCATCCAGAAAAGAGTTGCCTCTTGGAGTACTCCTATGTCTCAAGCGGCTAGAACAATATTGGTGAGTAGTGTCCTGCAAGCTATCCCCTGTTATTCTATGGCTCTCTTTCTTCTCCCCAAGACGGTTGTTGCTAAAATAAACTCTATTATAGCAGGATTCTGGTGGGGTGGAAATAAAAGTTCTAAGCCTATGTGTTGGTTGAAGTGGAGTAAGGTGTGTAGTAAGCCTGACGAAGGTGGGTTGGGATTCAGGAGTGTAGAGGATTTCAATAAAGTGTTGCTCACTAAACAGTTGTGGAGAATCCTTTCTTCTCCAGATTCTCTCATGTCTAGATCTCTCAAAGCTCTCTATTTCCCAAATGGGTGTGTAACCGAAGCTAAGATTCCCTCGAAGGCTAGCCAGATTTGGAAATCCTTGCTTCCTAACATCAGTCTCTTAAAAGCGGGAATTAGGAAGCAAGTAGGAAGTGGGACTTCTACTTTGTTTTGGAATTTTCCCTGGGTTCCAAGACAAGATGCTACTCTCATTATCTCGCCAAAACCACCCTCCTCTTCTCCTACCGAGTTGGTTTCTCATTTCATCAATCCTAGTCAGAATTGTTGGAACATTCAAAAACTCCAACAAGCTCTTAGCTTCACAGAAAGTAACTTCATTGCCTCCCTGCCGATTAATTCCTCTCAAAATGATCATTGGGTTTGGGACCTCACAAGAGATAAAAAGTATTCTGTAAAATCTGGTTACAATTTGATTCAAAAAGGAAAGGAAGACGGTCAGGCGTCCTTGCCTAACTGTTTTTCTCTTCTTAGGAAGAAAATTGACAAAGATATCAGCCCGCCTCGAGCTAGATTGGTGTTTTGGAAGTTCCTGAAAGGAATTACTCCGTGTCAAGGTAACATAGGTAACAGAATTGGTGGAGCAATTACCTGTTTCTTCTGTGGGGATATAGATACTCCTGCGCATTGTTTTTTTAAGTGTTGTGCGGTCTCTGATATTTGGGGACTTAATATCAATCTTCAGAAGGTTCCAAGTATTGATGGAGCTGCCATTGTTGATTGGTTCATTGATCAAGCAAGAGGGTGGGGGAGGAAAAAGCTTTCCTCTGTCATTAATCTCATGTGGGTGATATATGATGCTAGAAATAGATGTAAACATGACTCATCTCTAGCTTGGTGGAATGTGATCGACAAAAATATTGCATATATTGAGGCATATAAAGTTGTTAACAATATGCATTCTCATGCAATAAGAGAAGGTGTCAAATGGAATCCTCCTCCCCCAGGTTTCATCTCTGTCTCTCTGAATGTCTTCACAAGAAGGAATCATCCACACCAGATTGGTGGCCTATTGAGGAATGTGGAAGGTACTTCAATTTTAGCTTTCAACAAGAAGATGTTAAGCACTTGTAAAGTGCAAATTGCTGTTATCAAAGCAGCTTGTAATGTAGTGGAACTTGCTAGTTCAGGAGGTAACCAGTGCATCTGTTTTGATAATATGAAGGAGGAGCACCTCAAGATGGTGTTTGGGGTGACAACGATCATATTTTGAAGATCAAGGTAGAAAGACTGAAGTTTACAAATTTGTGTAATTCGCTTAGTCTTCATGTGTGTTACAACTCAAATGACTATTTTAATTTCCCTAGTAAGTTAGTTGCTAGAATATTTAATGACTCTCCCTTGGGTTTGAAAGTTTGGGAAAGGGATTTTATTCCTTTCAGCATTACTAGTGCTTGTCTTTTGGACAAGGAATTAAGTATGTAATATGGTATGCCTTCTTTAATGAGAATATGCAGGTTTTCTTCAAAAAAAAAAAAATTGCATAGATGCTCTTCTAGCACATTAATCACGCCACGTTTGTCGTTATATATGGAATATATAATAACTTCAAGTGGGCATGGGGTCTTGAATGCAGATTTCAGTCCCGTACGTAAGCAATGCATATTTAAAAAATAATAATAAGGCTCCCAGCACATTGACCAAACGAGGGGTGTGTATTTTGTTAGAGATAAGTGCGGGTGATAAAAGAAATACACATCTAAGAATGATATGTAGTTACTCTGATTTAGGATAGAATTTCATGATAGTTAGACTTTATTGGTCTATATGAGTGTTTAAGAGAATTCTCTCTGTGGAACCTATTTCTCTCTACAATATTTTAACACATTGAGGATGATGCTCAATAATTCTAGACCATCACATATTTTATAGTTATCATTCCATAACATTTGGGATTAACCGTTGATACCCACATGACACATCAACTATTTGGACATGCGTGTATCTTTTCGTACTCCACACCCATAGAACACATCAATTTTTTTGTATCATAAGTAGAAGTAGAAAGTTTATTCTCATCTGGAAGCATGCCATGTAAGAGTTCTAGAAATGTCGTAAAACTCTTATCACTCCAGCCAAATCTTGCTTTCAGATTGAACAACTGTAGCACGGCTGTCAATTTTGTAAATTCGACGCATTTGGGAAATAAAGGGGACCGTGATGCGTCAACTAATCTTTGATATTCAGCCGTCTTGTCTGTGAAATTATCTTCAACATCTTGCAGCATGGAGTCCAATTGTTCAATCTTTTCACTGTCGTTGTTGATTTCAGTGTCACTCAGATCACACTCATTATCAGGAAATGTAGTACCGTCGGTAACCATTCTTGGTTCACATGTTGGGCTGAGTGGAAGTTTGCACCCTGCTACTAGCTTCCAAAGACTCGCCATGCAAAAACCATATCTTATAGTTCGGCATAAATCCATGCCTTGATAGATGAAATCTAATTGTATGTAGATTAGGGAACTTATTGCGAAGATCACATTGTGCATATGGATAGGGAATGTGTGTCTCGTTCATCCTTTTCTGATGATCAAGAGCTGCTTTGCAAAATTCATTATCCACTTTTGATTCAAAATAATTCCCCCGCTGACTGTACATCCATTCACGAACCATTCTACAAACACCAATTGAAAGTTAAAAACTAAAGAATATCTACAAAAATATATTTATAATGTATATTAACTTAACTAATATTTAAAATATTAAATATAAAAATAACAATGACGAACCTATCTTTGGCAAAGGACATATAATGTTATGGTTCTTGCACGGCGAGTCTGTATAATATATATATACAACACAAATTATACAAACAATTATGATAAACAGAAATTGATCGAGGTTGAAAAATAAAACTAACCTGTATTTGGAAGGACGAGGAACAAGCGGAACTCGATCAGAGGGAGGAAACAGGGCGGAGGACAGCGACAAACATTGGTGTCAAAGGGTATAACTGTGAACCATAATAATTAGAAGTGAACTAGGATAATAGTTGTAGTTATAAAAAAACTACAATCAATAAAAACAACCCTTGTCTCACCTGTTTTTCCCTTTTTCGGACTCTTGTCAGGTCCGATGGGAGTAGTAGAAGCGGGTGGTGAGCAAAGGTGACGAGGAGCTAGCTGACGCGACTACACCGGCGATCTTGTGTAGTATCTAAATGGAGAAAACACAGTACAATCGATACGTCAATTCACCAAGATCGTTTACTTGTCAACAATTCACACAAACAATAGAAAGATAGCAAAAAAGTAACTGAAATTGGTTAAGACGTTTCATCGAACACCTTGCGAGCATATAGATTATTTTCTAAAATTGCCCACATATAGTATTTCCACTCAAACCAATCAATTAAATACTATTCAGAGGACACAAATCAATCCATAATTTTATTTTAACAACAAATTAAGGTCCTATTTGACAAAAATCCAATATTTAAAAATCTGTAAAAACCTACCTGAATCACTATGTTTTTCGGTTGATTTAGAAAACAGCAAGGGCGAGGAGGCGGCGGCGCGACTGGGGCGGGTGTAGGCAGCGGTGGCGCTTCGGGCTGGTGGTGGTGGCGGAGTTCGAGGCTGAAGGCGGTGGTGATTGTTAGGCAATTTGGTTGCGCAGGGAGGGGGAAAACTGGCGATACGAAGTCTGTTATGAACGGGGGTTGGGGTTTAGATTTAGGACTCTTTTTTCGGTGGTTCCTAAGAACAACTGCCGAAAAAGACACTTTAAAAAGTCTATTTTCGGCGGTTCCTGAGAAACCGCCGAAAATAATATTAATTAAAAAAACTATTTTCGGCAGTTTTCGTAAACAACCGCCGAAAATGGCTTTAACTAAATCCATTTTCTGCTTGCAACAAGGATCTCATTTATTCTACTAATTTCATTACAAAAAATTGTTTCAACGGTTATTTTTAATGTAGATGCATTAGATCCTATAAAATAACCTAAAAAATCCATTAATTATAATTGTATAATACATCAAAAAGTCTAAATAATGCATCATGAAGAACATAATATCATATATCAAGGTGAAAAACACACTTCATGCTTTCTTCTAATGATTAGCACAAGCCTTTTCAAAATCAATTTCAAAGAGTTGAAAATCTTGATGGTTAATCAATTTTGTTGATGCAACTTGAATGAGTGCTATTTGTATTTGCTCATCCACAATAGTCAGTTTTGCATGTTAGAATATAGTTGTCCTTGTAGTAATAAATGATTCATTATTTTATTTAAATGAAACATTTATTATTCATTAATTTAAGTAAATGAGTCATAAGTAGGGATGGCAATGGGTGACGGGTGCCCGTTTCACCCAACCACCTGACTAGTTAAAACAGGTGTAAAACCTGAAAAAACGGGTGAAAACCCCGATAAAATGGGTGGAAAACGGGTGAAACGGGTGCGGTTGACAGGTCTGGTGACCAGGTGAACCCGACCCACCCGTTAATATTATACTCCTTCGTTCAACAATATTTGTCATTCTGGAAACTTGCACACTTATTAAGAAAAGTAAAAAAATGACGCATGTACCCCTACTTTTTACTTTTTATTCTAGATAATAATTACTTTTGTGTTGAATAGTAGGGTTAAAAGTGGAAAAAAGTGTATAAAAAAACTAGAATGACAAATTTTTTGAACAAGAATCACTTCCTAAAATGACAGTTATTAATTAACGGAGGGAGTATTAAATAAAAAATATATACTTATCCCACATTTGTTGAGATAACTTGGAAATATTTTGGTTAATACTCTATGTTTTCAGTATGTTATTGACATTAGTTTATGTGGTATGTATTGTTGAACAAATATTAGTGTATTTTTTTGAAAAATTAAGCTTATATAAGGTGTTAATTGTTAAAGACAAAAAATACTTGCTGAAAAATAAATGGGTGACGGGCCCGTCACCCGTTTCACCCGCGGGTGACGAGTGATAAAGTTACGGGTGACGGGTCAGATCGGGTGATGCGGGTGAAAAACAGGTGACGGGTCGGTTGGGGTGTCACCCGAACCCGGCCCGTTGCCATCCCTAGTCATAAGTGTATGGTTGGTGATAATAATACGAAACCTAACAAGTTTAGCCAATGATGTTTTTGACACATATTGACACGAAATCTGACCGCTCAGTCTCCTGATTGCACGCCGCTCCCTCCCTCCTCTCCGTCTCTCTTGTAGATGCAGTCTTTTAACTATCACTATGGAGATGGTGCAGTGTGATCGCACCATGTTTTGTGCGGGCAACTGATGTGGCAGCTCAGTCAACAGTCTACTCAACTGCTGGTTGGGTTACTTTTCATTATATTAATTTTAAATTATTATATCTTTTCAAATATAAGTCTAAAATTAAAAAACAATTACATAATTATTCATCTAAATTCAAACTCTTTAAAACAAGACTAGATATGAATATATTTTGAGAAGTTTAAAAATTTATATTAATTACATGTATATATATCCATATATATCAATGAGACTTATGTTTCATAACATCAATTTAGTGTATCATTGTAAACACATAACATCATTTTAGTGTATCATAATATCTATTTTGATGAATCATAATATCAAAATTAATGAATCATATTTTCATTTTAGTGTATCATCATAAACATATAAAAATAAAAACAATTTAAACAATAATACAACACAAAACAATATTTGGTATGTATGAAAAATACATGATTAACCGTAGAAGGTTTAAAATACACCATACAACAATAATAATACACTACAAAATAATTATGATTTTATTGGTTACGAAGTTTGTTATCTAATTCACCACTTATTAATTAATGAATCATAATATCAAATTCAATGAATCATATCATCATTTTAGTGTATCAATGTAAACATATAAAAATAAAAAAATTAAACAATAATATAACACAAAACAATATTTTATATGTATGAAAAATACATGATTCACCATATAAGGTTTAATACACCATACAACAATAATAATACACTAAAAAACAATAATGATTTTTATTAGTTCTGATATTTGTAACTAATTCACCACTTATTAATTAATGAACGATAATGTCAATTTTAATGAATCATAATATTAAAATTAATGAATCATATTATCATTTTAGTGTATTATCATACACATGTAAAAATAGATTTTTTTCAAAGTTGTCAAAACATATCCATGACTGATCTTATTTTGAAGATGCTGAATTTAGGCGAATAGTGATATTTTTTTTTCATTTTAGACTTATATATTAAAAGTTACAACCTTTTAAAGTTAAGAGTAAATTACTCAGAACCCCCTTGAGGATTTGACATAATACAATTAACCACCTTAAGGTTACGGTATCTCTGACTATGAACCCCCGAATTATAACTCTGTTATCAAAGTGTTAACTACATGTTAACCCATCAACTTAATCACATTATTAATGTCAGATCGGACAACAAAACTGCTTAATCAACATCGTCTAACTCTCTCTCATCTCAATTCAGATACATTTTTAAAGTAGGATGGACATTTTTCGGACAAGAAAAATGCTGACTAAGTTTTTTGTCGAACATGTCATTAATAATGTGATTAAGTTGATAGGTCAGCACATAGTTAACGTTTTGATAACAGAGTTATAATTCAGGTGCTCATAGTTAAAGATACTGTAACCTCAAAGCGGTACCAATAATTATGATAAACACAAGGGGTTAACTATATTATGCCCAATTCTCAAAAGGGTTTCGAGTAATTTACTCTAAAGTTAATATAGTAAAAAGACAGCCCAATCAGTAAAATAATCCAATCACCAACTGACTGGACAGCCTGATGGATAGACCGTACGATGCACGGTGCAACCAGCCGTGCCTTCGAATTTGCGTTTAACTATGTGTAGACAATGCAAATCCTTGTACCACTTTATCGCTTTAATATTTATTTTATACGTACTTTGCTTGCAACATGTGACGGTAATCTTCTAAGATCCTAGGCAAATATGTGAAATTCATAGCCATAAGACATTTGTTATAATCTTTTAAGAAAGTGTGTACCCAATTCTGAATGAAGAAAAGAAGAATCTCAGTTGATACAAGATTTATTTATTTGACCTTTACTTGAAACCAGTAGTGGGCACAAAGGCAGACAGCCTCTGCCTGGAGAAATTCTGGATCGACTTCCCTAGCCATTGCACAAATCAACTTGCCTGTCTCAAATGACTAACAATTAAACTGATACAACCCACACAGAAAAAAATAAGAAAATATTTCTCTATAAAATCCTCCTTCATTTGCTGGTGTTTCTCTAAGCATCTTTGTATAGTATAATCATCTGTAGTATGCGAAAACTCCCTTGGATTGAAAACTATAACGAGGAGTAAGTCCTGCACTATAAAGATCAGTTTTAGTGTATTGGGTTAACCATGTCGTCAACTTAGAGCTCATCCCTTCCCTTATTTTGTTCGGTGGCTTTGACGCTTTTGTTGATAAAGATTGCTACATCCTTCAATCCTGACTTTGTTGACATTTTGATCTGTTGGATCGATCATATCAACAAACCAACCACCACATTTTAAAACTGCCGATCATTAGAAACAAAGAACACAACTCATTTAAGTGTATATTCAGAGTGCGGTGCAATTACCGGGTTGGATTTGTCAGAAGCTGGGTAAAACAACAGAGTCGGATAGTCTTCGACCTGGACATTAAGAAACAAAGTAGTCATTGGTATGTTAATCAATGTAAAAACTATTAATAAACCTGCATATATCAAAATTTTCATAGAAAAATACAAGTTTCGCCTTTGGGAAATCAGGTTGTACAAGTTATTGCAATAAAATTCATCACTCTCACCTGGAGTTGTGGATGCTCATTTACAGAAGCGTCTATCCTCGCAAATATCAAATTCTTCAAATCTTTGTAATGCTTTGCCAGCTTCTCTACTTGCTTGCTTGTGCTTCTACATTCCAAGCACCATGGAGTATGTACCTTCACTCAATGTTCCCAAAAAAGGATAACCATCAAAAATAATATATCCATTGGCACTTTCACATACGATGTGCAAAGAGAGGAGTTGACAGACGAGTTTCCCCAACAATGTTCGCAGACTCAGTTTCTGACCGCAAAAATGACAGCAAAATCTTGGTAAATTAGCTGATAGACTACCTCAAGAAGAATGTTGTCTGGGCTGTTCAATACCACCTCGTCAAACGTCTTCCCTACAACCATCTTGACGTTCACATCTTTCTGCAAAATTATACAGTATCATAAATGAGTTGGCAAAAAAATAACTCTCAGCTGATATACAAACACTGCTAAGCTTAACATATAGTGACTATCCATGAAAGCAGTATGTATACCAGGAACTACAAAACAGATCAAAATAGAAAGAATATCTGGAGGATTCTCAACCCTGTAAAATCCATTTCTATGGGAGTAAAATGTCATCCTCCAACAGCTGAAGGACGACCATTCTCCAACAAACCTTGTTCAGAAAAGGGACCGGATAAGTTTGACACAAACACTGTGAGACACTTCTTTTCTCAGACCCATGATTCTCAAAGTCAACAGAAGCGACTTACATTATCTGGTATAGGCTGTGATTTGAGGTGTTGTTTGAAGAACACCAGCCAATAAGCTTGAACAGAACTCCTATAATGGAAAAGGATAACTAAGAGGCTCAATATGCATATTGACGAATCGTTTTCTACAAAGATACGATCCAAGTATAAATAAAAAACAAAAGAGAAAGAGCAGCAGCATTACTTCTATATTCTTTGGCGTAGGCTCAGACTCCAACAAATACTTTGAGGTAATCTGGCTATCGAAAGCAGCCACCTACCCAGCATACAGATAACAAAACTTAATAAAGATTCACACAAATCTGGATGATAGTCAAATAACAACCTCGGATTTCTGAGGACTGACCACAGTGTCTTCTGAATCTTCAAGACCCAATAAATTCAAGAGAGGTTTCGCAAGTTCATCCTCCTTAATGTCCACATATAGAAACATGATCTGCTCCGGTGTGGAAAGGTAAAGATCATTATGATGAATTGATTACCATACGAAAATTTTATCCGAAGGAAAACAAAACAATACTTCCCAAGATATAACATAGGAACTAGGGTTTTGAAGAAAAGGAATAACCTTTGACTTGAACTTTTTAGCAACCTCCCTGAGGGGTTCAATAAGTGTATTGTAGGCATCAATGTCCAAAAAGAGATACACCTGAATCACAAAGAGATGTTAAATAAAAATATACCTCATGAACTCCTCAATATAAAGTCTGTAGATCAGGATGGTGCTGAAAACAAACTCTAGAAGCAAGTTGTATTAACAGGTATTCTTCTCAATATCGTTCTTCTTTTACACTAAAAACTGATGGTTACTCAGATGAAAGGTACCGCATTCTTGTTGCCAATCTCCATGTTATATAAACTTAAAAGGGAAAGAAAGTACGTAGATAGACTATTCATAAAACCACCCCTGGATTGAGTTCCATATCTAGCCATACCCTTTGTCTTCACAGAGCCAAATAAAAGGTAAGATGTATTAGAAAGGATAGCTATGACATATGACTTACAAACCTGGAAGTCAGTAGGATTGGCGTATATTCTGGCAGAATTTAGCTCAGTCAGTCTAGTGACCAAAGGAAACTTGTTAAGATCCAAAAACTGCAGTATACTATCCTTATCAAACGGTCCTTCTGCACAAAGCCAGATAAAAGGTATAAATATTATCTAAAGTGGCACATTAAACTAGCCAGACACACTCAAATAAAAATCCTGGTTTCAAGGTATTGACTTCTGAGTCATATCTGATGAAGCTTAATTAAAAGGGCGTGTTAGTCACTCCAAGGATGATGAAAACCTGCATAATGGATGAAGATAGCTTGGGGACATGATTTGCATACATGATCTTTTAGTTTAAGAGTGCAACTGTTGGACATGTGTTGTTATCTATTACATAATGAACAGTGTCTTGTATCCAAGATAGTTAAATGGGAAAATTCACAAGATACTACTGTTTAAGTTTCTAATTCACACAATACCACTATTTTTTTCATAATTCAGCTTTAAACATGCTTAAACGTTGTCCAAAATTGATGAAACTTTACATGGACGATGATAAAGTGTTATATTTTGGTCCAATATCAAATTTGAAGTTTTGTAATCTCATATGTGACATGTGGGACCCAATGAACATGTGACATGCATGTCACATATGAGCTTAAAAAATTTCAAATTTGATATTGGACCAAAATATAACACTTTAGCATCGTCCATGTAAAGTTTCATCAATTTTGGACAACGTTTAATCATGTTTAAAGCTGAATTACGAAAAAAAAAAAGTTGTATTTTATGAATTAGAAATTTAAACAGTGGTATCTTGTGAATTTTCCCTAGTTAAATTAGACAGAGGTTTAAAAAGAGTCTATTTCTTGTCCAGGAAGCATCTATTCCATGAAATCAAACAACAATAGATCTCTGTGACTGATCAAAAGGTGTAAATAAACACTAGATCAGATACCCCACCAACAGAAAAATGATATTTCATGGGTTTCAACTTACCAAAAGCAGTGTACTTTTCGGGTTCACTTTTGACAAGACCAAGGAACTGGTTAGAGGCGGGCTTGATATCAGGGAAGAGGAGTTTTGAAGCGTCAAAAGAAGTTGTTGCGACGAATTGAATTTCATTGTCAGATGATGCAGCCTTAGCGTATTCTTCGTACAAAGGGCCCTGCAAAAACAATAGTTCATCAAGGACGGGATGCGTGTCCAGATTAAAAGAGAATGCAGACTGTCAGATGCTAATTACCTCAAATTTGTCAAGCAATCCCAAAACAAAGTTGTTACACTTCTTAGCAAATTCATCCGCTTCAGCAACTGAATAAAGCCTGATTACCGGCTCACCAGTTTTCTTTCTTGCCCATATCACTATATCCTCCCTGATTGTGAGTACAGCCCAACATATAAAAGTTAGATCCCTTTAACTTAGCAAATATAATGACAACAGAGCTATCAGGTGAGCAATCATGATGGATACATCAGTACACGTTTCACCAATGATCATGTATCACTGTGTAGAGAATTCACATCAGAATCCCAATCTAGAAAGTATGTTTTCATTAATCCATGGAATAGTACTACCCTAACTTCGTTTTCATGTCATACACCCACCCCACCAAAACCAGAAAGGAAAAAAGATAGAGACAAAGAAGCTACTCTGCATCGCCAAAATGCTTGAACTATAACTGGGCTCGCAAGTGTGCAATACAATGCAGCATTATAAATTATAAGTAAGATTAAACACAATTTTCAAATTAGCTAAAGTAAACTTTGATTTCAGAAATGGGGTTTCTGATTAGCACCCAAAGGAGAGTTAAAGGGCAAAAATTCCTACGCCGTAAATCCACCACTATAGTCATGCGATGACCCATTGCTGAACAGCAACATAGTCGGAGAACCTCGGATCTCCAAGGACGACGCAGCTTTAGGGAATCTCTCAGCGTCAAGCTTCGCCATAACCACAGGACTACCAAGCTCCTTCAACCGATTCGCCGCCTCTGCAAAATGAGGCATCAACTCGGCGCTCCTCGGACACCACGGCGTGTAACCCAATAGTAGAACGAACTCATTTTCCTTGACAATTTTCTGGGCATTATCGTGATTCAGCTCTATTACAATTCTCTGAGCTCTGGACACCACTTTGGCCTCCGAAGTAGAAGTAGAGGACCCGCTTTGTGTGAGAGCTTCTTCTTGCTCATCTATGGCAATCAGTTCCTCGATGTCGCTCAAATCGTCTCTCTCGCTGTCGCCACTAGATTCTTCTGCGGAGGAGACTTGAATGTCGCTCAAATCGTCTATCTCGCCGTCGTCACTAAATACATCCGTGGAGGATACATGAAATGGGTGCAGCAAGAAGGCAATCAAGATAAGGAGGAAGAAGAGCTGGGTCAGTTTAAAAGTGGGTTGTACGACGACCATGGCGTACAGGGAGTGGCAGATTCAGCGCGGGAGTGGTAGGAAGAAGCGAATAAGGTGCGAGATTGTAAGGAAGAAGGAAAAGAGATCTCGTCCGGGAGAAGTGCGGGCGAAATGGTTTCCGTTAATCGGGGGTAATGAGATATTAAAAGCGGGGATCGGGCGAACTTGCAACCCACTCGTGAAGAGGTGTGGTGAGTTCCGAAAATGTTAAAAAATGACACAAATTCGAGCGTATGATATGGCATTCGGCTTGTCTTCCAAAGCCCTCTTACTCATACTCTTTTCTTTTTTTTTTCCTTTTTTTTAAGCGCTTTTTGCGTGTGAATTTTTTTAAAATATCTTTTTTTTATCATAAACACTTTAAATAGTTATAACTTTTAATATATAAGTCTAAAATGAAAAAAAAGTTATATCATTGTTCATCTAAATTCAAACAAGACCAGTCATGGATATATTTTAACAATTTTTAAAAAAATTATTTTTACATGTATGAAGCACATAATTAGGGGTGGCAATTCGGGTTAATGGGTCGGGTTGAAGCTCACTCATACCTGACCCGATTAAATTTGTATTGACCCATACCCGACCCAATAATATTCGGGTTACAAATTATCAACCCATACCCAACCCATATAAAATGATTAAACCCATACCCGACCCGTTTAACCCAACATAATTAAGCTATGTAAAATTTAAAAGACCTGGAATTAATTTTTTTATATGATTGCTCAAACGGAGTTACAAATGAATGAAATCATACATTCAATATGGTAGATATTCCAGAGTTTTCATTATCCTCCGTCTTTTTTTCTTTTTCCACATACATGTCGTGCTCAGTGGCACTTAACAGAAGAAGGTGATGTACCCTCCGTCTTTAGAATATAGTACAGAAGATATAAGACCACAGTGGGAGTTGTGGAGAAGAGAGCAGCACACTGTCTTTTGACAATCCACATAACGAATACTCTTGTTTTTCTTTATAAAGAAACACAACAAAGTAGTATTATCAAATAAACAACCTCTAATCAAAAAGATACTACATAATCTATATTATACTAATAGTAGGTTAGCACTTACTTAGTAATATATTTATATTTTATCTAATTATTTATTATTATTTTTAATAAAATAAAATAAACGGGTCGGGTTGACTACGGGTTAGGACTTTAAACCCATACCCAACCCACAAATTTAATAGGTAACCCATACCCGACCCAATAATTAAATGGGTCAATAATCATGACCCAAACCCGCTATTTTCGGGTTGGGTATGGGTCGGGTTATCGGGTTGGGTAAAAATTGCCACCCCTACACATAATGTAAAAGAAAACTTGTACAGATTGTCATACAAACCTGTACAAATGTTCACTAAAACATGTACATCCTCACATAAAAACATGTACATCTCGCATTAAAAATATATAGATAGTCATATAAACCTGTACGGCTAATTAAATATGTACATCATTAAATTAAAACATGTACATATAAAGAAGAACACTTGTACAGATGGTCATACAAACATGTACAGATGTTCATTAAAACATATACATTCTCATAATTGAACATGTACATTCTCACATTTGAACATGTACATCGTCACATTAAAACATGTACATTCTCACATTAAAATATGTACATTATCACATTAGAGTATAGAACGGTTTCCAAATAGATTACCCTACCACCCAAAACACCCCAAAACCCACCATAAGATAGCTAAAAATGTCGAAGGCAATTTTAGGTTTGTAGTGGCGGGTTTAGGGTCTAACGACCCTAAACCCGCTACCACAACCCTAAAAACCTGTCTGAGTTAGTTGCTACAATATAAAGTACAAAACAAATTCCAAAAAGATTACCCTACCCCCCAAAACCCACCCTAGGATAGCTAAAAAACGTCAAAGACATTATTAGGGTTTGTAGTGGCGGGTTTAGGGTCAACCCTAAACCCGCTACCACAAACCCTAAAACCTGTCGAGTTAGTTGCTACAATATAAAGTACGAAACCAATTCCAAATAGATTACCCTACTCCCAAAACACCCCCAAACCCACCCTAGGATAGCTAAAAAACGTCGAAGGCATTTTTAGGGTTTACAGTAGACCCTAAACCCGCTACCACAAACCCTAAAAACCTGTCGAGTTATTGCGATGAAGTACAAGTTTTTACGTGTGGATGTACATGTTTTAATGAACATTTGTACAGGTTTGTATGACCATCTGTACAAGTTTTTTTTACGTTTTGTGCACTATACATGTAAAAGTAATTTTTTTTAAGTTGTCAAAACATATCCATGACTGGTCTTGTTTTGAAGAGCTCGAACTTAGATGAACAATGATATAATTTTTTTCATTTTGGACTTATATATTAAAAGTTACAATAAGTTAAAGTTTTTATAATAAAAAAACAAAAATAATAAAATTTTGTTTCTTTTAAAAATGAAAAATGCAAAAAAACAAAACAAAACAAAACGAGACTTACCTCGCGTGCGCGCTCTCCCTCCCCTGCTATCTCTCATCTCTTTTATTTGTATTTGACTAAATTACCCCCACATGTAGCCATCCTAGATACATCTACTTGTAGGCAAGAATTTGCCTATGGCATTACGTGCAAAAATATTGTGTGAACTGGCGATAGCAATAGTTGATAGGTGTCTGTTTCACAGATCATCCGACTGGGTGAAAACTCTGAAAAGACGGATGAAAAATAGTTGATCGGTCAGGTCAGTGAATATTTTTCATCCGGTCACCCGACTCGTTCATCTGACCCATCACCCGTATGAATTATTTTAAATAAAAAAATATATTTGTTCCATATTTGTTGAGATATTTTGGAAATATTTTGATTAATACTCTATGTTTTGATTATGTTGTTGACATTAGTTGATGTGGTATGTATTATTGAACAAATATGATTGTATTTTTTGAAAAATTAAGTTTATATAGGGTGTTTAAAAATTAAAATGCTTGCTAAAAATAAAATAAAACAGGTGACGGGTTCACCCGTTTCATCAAACGCGGGTGATTGCTGAAACGGGTGACGGGTGATGAAATTGCGGGTGACGGGTCAGGTCGGGTGGTGCGGGTGAAAAACGGGTGACGGGTCGGGTGGAGCGTCTGTAACACCCCTACTAAATCGGCTTCTAAATATCCTATAAATGTCGCACATAATAAATATATCACAGCGGTAAATAACAGACTGTCGCCCTAATGGTGTCACTGTTATCACTCGCCCATACGGGTGATAACGAAATTACCTGATAATCAACATGCGAAACGTATTCCCGCAGTGACCACAAGAGATAGATAATAGAACTTAAACAATTTAAAACAAATCCAACAACAACAATTATTACAGACAGTACTCGTGAGCATCTAACCAAATACACCTCGGTTTATACAACCCGAGTCCAAAACGTCATCAGTATCAAACCGTACCAAGTTTAAACCAACTGTAATATCACAAACGTCGCGCCCCGCGTCAACCCACCAGCTAATCTCCTGAAATAAAAATGGTTTGTGGTATGGAATCAGCCCCTGCTGAGTATGTTATCACATGCCCCGTCATGCCCCCTCAAACCCCTCAATTAATTGGTCGAGAGCATGGGGTTCGTTACATGCAATACCGTTTATATATAAATTGTAAAACAGTTAACAATAATATCCATACAACAACACAGCCATCAATACACATAATATAACCACAAGTATAACCAATGAGCAACAAGCGAAACGAGAACAACAAACAAGTATTAATTCCCGTCCATGGTGTAGAAACCAATATTGTTCGCCACTGTACAAGTCTCAACTGTATTAATTGTTCAGTTATACCTAGTGACAATTCCTCGTTAAAACGACATGTCTCTAAATTACCCATATCTTATGGCGGGTCACCCACGGCAGTAGCCACTCCAACGGTAGAGTCTCCGACCAACGAGCCATTCTAGCTCACGGGAAATTTTCTTGATACTTACGGACCCGTACTCGGACATCCTGGTATCGTTTTTGTGATCACAGCGCGCACCAAGAGCCACATCCTCTTGGCTTTACTATCTTTCCATTTATTAATTATACCATCGCATCGCATTACCATTTTTTTTCTAACACAGCAGACTAAGATCATTAGTCCAATCCAGAGTCTGTAAACTCGGGATCCAGTGTTAGATACGAGAGCGGCGTATAGAAAGGCCAATGCTCCGTATAAAAGTCTCAGATAATATGTATATCTTATTATCCTAGTGCTACAACGTTTTTCTGACGTTCCTTATATTTCATATAAGATAGCACCATAGCCGCTAGTTCGTTTTATATATAGGTTCATATATACGAACCAATACTGTTAACTCAACAACAGTAAATAATAAGCAGCTATAAATATACAATTCATGCATATTAATTAACACATTCAGACAAACAATCTTATCACAGATCACACAGAAGTCTGAACTGAGGAATCCCTCAGAGACAATCAGAGACACATAACAACATACCGTTCACCCTGATTGTGTTACGGTGGAGTATGAATCAGCGAGATCCTATGCTCCGTGTGTCGCCTCTAACAGTCTAAACAATACATAATGCTACTGATTAGCATCCCGTATAATAACATAACTCTACGGTACCCCGTACCGTCACTAATACCTCCCGGTTAATCCCCCGTTATTAACTGTCAACGTTTGTCGGGTTTTCGGCTTAACTCGAGATTTGGAAAAACGTTATACTACATGCGTAGTCTGTCTTGTATATTAATATACTTTTTGTTGAACTTTGTTATCGCATGTAACTTAACATACCCTTGTATGTCGTACAGTTTGTTTCTATATTGTATGCATGATTCTTTATCATGATTTATACATCTCACCTTAGTATTTATTTTTCTAAGGTTTGTTTTTTTTCCAAGTTCAACGTGGTATAATTCATTTGTAAACAATACTTTCAATTATATCAATCCTTATTAACACATGTATACTCTTAACATTAGAATTCCATATCCAATGTTTGTAATTGTTTTCCCCTTTTTCCTTATATCACTTTAACCATGAAAATATATAGTTACTGAACTATATTATATTTTCCACACTATAACATATATTTATTTATATATGTGTTATAGGACTATTTATTATATGGTAAGTCATTATAACTTATATTCATTTTCTTCAATGAATTCCTCTTTTATTATAAATGTCATAACTCTTATAACATTAAAACCATATTATAAATTTTATTCAAAAATGTTAATATTTCCGAACAGCACCTATGTTTCTTAAACATTTACAAAATCAACCACATAATTTATATAATGTTACATTATAGTTATATAACATATATTTTGACATTTATGCCATTAAAACAATTATAACATATAGTTGTAAATTGTTTTAAAATACCAAACAGCCCTTATATTTTCGGCTTTCACCATATACCACTAAAATTCCATAAATCATAAATCAACCCCAAATCATATTTCATTTTTACACTTATATTATATACCTTACTATAATCCTTAAACCTCAATATAATTATAACCTATGGTTATGTTTTTTTTAAATAACCGAACAGACCCCCTAGGTCTATTCTAATTACTTTTCCACCACTTAACTTTCTATATTCACCAAATTCCCCTCTTTATAACATATAGTTTTCTAATATCATCAAAACTATATATTATACATATATCTTGATAAAACCTTATATAACTCCAAAAATTACCAAACTATACCAAAAGGTTATAAACATCATTACTAACCTTATATTTTCTCTAAATCTCGGTTTTACCACATATGTTACCCATTTGTAACAATATTATGAAATATCTTATATTATACCTTTATAATTCATATAAACTCCAAATTTAACCAAATCAACTTCTAAAAATTCCTAATAACCTAAGGTTTGTACTAAACTCCATTTAGTACCCCAAGTTTTTGGAAATCGCAATACCACCCCAAGTCTTATAAATCTTTTACAAATTAGCAAGTATCTTATTATAAGGTAGTATTTTAATTTCTAAAATTCTCCAAAATTGGTCAAAGTCTCCTATGTAGTCAACTTTGACTTATAATACCAAATTAGACCCAAACCTTTCGGTAATTACAAAACTTCACCTATACTTTTCTATTTTTACAATTTTGACCCAAAACTTTATAAAATGTTATAATTTTTATTAAATTCATTTAAAAACCCTAAATTTCTCTAAATTAAGCCCACGGCCTAATATTTGTTAGTAATTACCGTTTGACCCCAATTTAATTATATAAGCATAAATCTAACTAAATAAGCTTATAAACTTAAATTAAAATGGCCTAATGACATGGCCTTATTACAACCTCGAACTTGCAAAGTAAATTACACTTTAAATGTCTCAAAATATAGCATATACTCACGGCCTCACTTTAATTTAATTATTTTTCCACATAATGTCATAATTTGACCATTATGTTAATTAAATCTCTTAAATGACTAGCTTAATTTATCTTAGTCATTTTTTCCATTTCTAGGTTAATATAACCCATATTTATAACTTCACTCTCGGCAATATTTATATATATGCTTAGAAATTATAAAATAAGTTTTAAGGTGTTTATACCTTGATTTCTCCTTGTATGAACTCGGCCACTTGAAGGAAAATTCACCACATGATTTAGACATGTTTAATACACCAAAAAAAGATATGGTTATACTCCAAGCTTGAGCTTAACCATAAGGAATAATTAATGTAAGATTTAAGGCAAAAATCACCTTAAAATGCAAGGGAACTTCAAGAGAATTTCGGCCTGAATAAAACACACCACAAGGTGTTAGATCCACCATATAAGCTTAGGAAATAGCTATACAACAACAAGCTGCCTTGGTATTAGGTTTTACCTTGGATAAATGCCTTAAAGAAGGGTATTTCCTTTGGATCTCGGCCACCCTTGCTCCAAATGGCTAACCAACTGATTGAACATGTAAATATGAAGATTATGAGTGTATAAACTCATAAAATCAGAGGAAGAAAATCGGATGAAGAGTAGAGAAGCTTAAGGTATGTTTTTACCTTAAAATGCAAATTTGGGAAACCTTGGTCTCTTAACTTGCTTCAGCCGAAATTGGTTGATGTTATAACCTTATAACACTGAGAATAAGCCATAGGAAGTGATGAGCCACGAGATCTAAGTGTTGGTAGTGAAAAGATGAAGAAAAAGAGCCAAAATAAGCCTTAAACCTTTACCTTAGAAGCTTAGAAGTTGGATCTACCTTCCATGCTCAAGAACTTCGGTTGGGAGAGCTTGGAAGAGCTGCTTCATCGGCTGGAATGAAGCTAGGAGAAAGAGAATGATTGGAGATGGCTTAATTAATTGTAAAAGCAACCTTTGATTAGTTTATTGTTTGTTAATGTATAATGACTCATCAAAGAGATGAGGATGGAGCTGGCACCGATAATTGGAGGGGAAAGCTGGCTCTCACACGGTTTTGGAGGCCAATTGGAACAATAATGGAGCCAAGGTGTATTAATTAATCAAAAGGTAAAAGGTAGTCCTTATTTTAGGGAATAATGTTGGAGTCTTGTCCTTAGTATAAGCAAGTGGTGAATTGAAGCCTCTCTTGCCTAAGGCTGCTGATCCCATGTGGTCCAAGGGGTCAACTTTGACCTCTTGACCATTCTTAGTCAATGTTGACTCAAGCGGGCCCCACTTTAGGGTTTTATTAATATTTTAATATTAAATTTGTAAAAATCTGTAAAATTTGGAATTAAATTCCTAATATGATATAATATCATATTTAAATGTAATTATAACCTTTAAGCCCATTAAAAACTAATTTAGAAGGCAATTTCACAAAAACATGCTTTAAGGTGTTTTAGTGCACATTTTTGTGTTGCCCGGTTCTTCTGAGCTTAGTTCTCTTTGAGAATTGTTTTGTTGTGTTCCTTACTTCATTATAATACTTAGGAACCCACTTTGGATCCTATTCGAGGTCATACAATCTTTATGGTGCTTTAAAGCACATTTTTGGCTTTACCGATCTTAAGGCATGTTTTGCCTTGTTGGGATCTTTTAGATTGTTCCCCAATAATATTTAGATGTTTATTAATCATTTAGATCATTAATAGATCATTTAATTAATTTTTAAAGGTTAGGGGTATTTCAGTCTACCCCCCTTAAAAAGGCTTCGTCTCGAAGTCCTTAATCATCTACAGTTCACCTAAGGAATCAAGTTCCACTAAGTAACCAAACAGTCCATCGCTAGGGAGTAACTCCTACTAGGTTCAAACCTAGTCTATACATACAACATATATCAAATAGCCAAACTCATGCTATAAACTCATTTATATCACATCACTAAACAAGGTGCAAATCCAACTCATCAACAAAAGTACTCAGCGGTACTATATATATATATTCTCAAACAGGTGCACTAAGGCACATACATAAAATGTATTCAACATACAATCATCCAAACAAACATGTATGACGCAGCATACCACCAAAACAAGACCTTATGCATAACATATGCGCAAGCCAAGTGGTGTCTACCCCCCTTAAAAAGAGTTTGACCACGAACCCGTACAAGTATCACAGCTACTACTCGAAGAGTGCGGGATACTTCGCTCTCATGGAGTCTTCTAACTCCCATGTAGCCTCCTCCACCTCATGGTTCGACCAGAGAACCTTGACCATGCTAACGGTCTTGTTCCTAGTCTGTCTCGTCTTCATATCGAGAGTGCGGAGTGGTACTTCTTCATAACGTAGAGCGGGGTCCAACTCTAAAGTCTCTGGCGGTAACACGTGCGATGGGTGGGGCACATACTTCTTCAACTGTGAAACGTGAAAGACGTCGTGCACCCTCCCGAGCTCTGCTGGCAAATCCAGTCTGTAGGCTAATGGGCCCACTCGCTCTTTAATCGCATAAGGTCCAACATACTTTGGGCTCAACTTGCCCTTCTGCCCGAACCGGAATATCCCCTTCATGGGTGACACTCTGAGGAATACCATGTCATCAGTAGTGAACTCAATGTCCCTCCTCTTGGTGTCTGCATATGATTTCTGCCGGTCCTGAGCTGCTTTCATGTTCTTACGAATCTGTAGGACATCTTCCTTAATCTGCTCTAGGTACTCAGGTCCTAGAAGCGTATTCTCGCTGGCCTCATCCCAGCATAAGGGTGTCCTACATGGTCTACCGTATAGTGCCTGAAACGGTGGCATCTTTATCGAGGAGTGGTAGCTGTTGTTGTAGGCGAACTCTATCAGATGTAGTCGCTCTAACCAACTCCCTTGAAAATCTAAGGCACATGCTCTCAGCATGTCCTCCAGTGTCTGGATGGTCCTCTCACTCTGACCGTCGGTCTGTGGATGGAATGCCGTACTAAGCTTCAACTTCGTACCCAAGGCTTCCTGAACCTGACCCCAGAATCTAGACAAAAATTGAGGGTCCCTATCAGATACAATGGTCTTTGGCACCCCATGGTGCCGGATCACCTCCTTCTGGAACAAGTCCGCTAACTTCGGGACCTTCCAGGTATCCTTCATGGCCACAAACTTTGCCACCTTCGTCAGACGGTCCACAATGACCCAAATCATGTTCAGTCCTCCCTTAGTCGGTGGGAGACCGACAACGAAATCCATCGATATGTCCTCGAACTTCCAGCAAGGAATAGGCATAGACTGCACTAAACCGCCGGGTCTCCTATGCTCAAACTTAACCTTCTGACAGGTCAAGCATCTAGTCACGTAGTCAGCTACATCCTTCTTCATCTCGCTCCACCAGAAATGGACCTTAAAGTCCTTGTACATCTTCGAAGAACCGGGGTGGACGGATAAGGACGAGCAATGAGCCTCCTGGAGTATCTTCTCCTTCAGATCTGGAGAAGACTCTGGAATGCATAACCGGCCATTCAGTCAAATCATGCCATCATCACACAGTTCGAAGTCATACTTCTGGCTCTCAAAACAACCCTCTAGCATTTTCTGCCTGATACTCTCCATGTACTGGTCACTCTCCTGTGCAGCTCGTATCTCATCAATCATACTGCTGCTCGCTAATAGCGCAAATAATGAATGAGCTCTGTGGCTCAGGGCGTCGGCTACCACATTCGCCTTGCCCTCCTTGTATCTCAAGTCTATGTCGTAGTCCTTCAAGAACTTGACCCATCTTCTCTGTCGCATGTTCAGCTCCTTCTGAGAGAAGAGATGCTGTAAACTCTTGTGATCAGAGTAGATAGTGACTGTCACACCGTAAAGATAATGTCGCCAGATCTTCAATGCGAAGACTACTGTGCCCAACTCAAGGTCATGTGTAGGGTAATTCACCTCATGCTTTTTCAACTGTCGGGATGCGTAGGCAACTACCTTCCCGTGCTGCATAAGCATACAGCCTAGACCGGTTCCAGAGGCATCACAGTATACCTCGAACCCATCAGTGCCCTCAGGAATAGTAAGAACGGGTGCCGATGTCAGGAGATCCTTCAGTGTCTGAAAGGAATGCTCACACTCTGCAGACCATAAGAACTGGGACTCCTTCTTCATTAGATTAGTCATCGGTTTGGCCTCTTTGGAGAAGTCCTTCACGAACCTTCTACAGTAACCGGCCAAACCCAGAAAGCTGCGGACATCTGTAACTGTCTTTGGCCTTGGCCAACTCTTCACTGCCTCAATCTTAGCAGGGTCTACAGATATCCCGTCTGCTGATATGATGTGTCCTAGAAATGACATGCTGTCTAACCAGAATTCACATTTCGAGAGCTTGGCATACAGCTGGTTCTTTCTCATGATGCTCAATACCTGTCTCAGATGTAACTCATGATCTTCCCTGGTCTTTGAATAGATCAGAATATCATCGATGAAGACCACAACTGAACTATCAAGCTGTTCTCTAAAGAGACGGTTCATCAAATCCATGAATATGGCTGGCGCATTGGTCAGTCCGAATGGCATAACGGTGAACTCGTAATGTCCATATCGTGTCCTGAAAGCTGTTTTCTGTATGTCATCCTCTGCAATCCTAATCTGGTGGTAGCCAGATCTGAGATCTATCTTAGAGAACACACTGGCCCCTCTCAACTGGTCAAATAAGTCATCAATCCGTGGCAACGGATACTTGTTCTTGACCGTGACCGCATTAAGCTCGCGGTAGTCGATGCAGAGTCGCATACTACCGTCCTTCTTCTTGACAAATAACACTGGAGCACCCCAAGGAGAAACACTAGGTCGAATGAATCCCTTGTCGAGGAGGTCCTCCAGCTGTACCTTCAGCTCCCTCATCTCAGCCGGTGCCATACGGTAGGGTGCCTTAGCAATAGGGCCCGTACCTGGCAATAAGTCGACGGCAAACTCAATCTCACGCACAGGCGGCATGCCTGGCAACTCATCAGGAAACAAATCGGGAAAGTCTGCCACGACTGGAATGTCTATATCCATCTCGTCGCACTGCCTCGTGTCCTGTACATAACAGAGGAAGGCTTGTCGGCCCTTCCTAACGTCCTTCATCAGGGACAACGCTGACCCGATCTTGACAGTCGGCTCTTTCCTCACACTGTGGTATGACACTGTCTTGCCGCTCGGCCCCTTCAGTAGTAGTCGATGCTCTGCACAATGAAGGCGGCCCTTATGCTTTTGTAGCCAATCCATACCCACTATAATATCAAAGCCCAAGTTCTTAAACTCAATCAAATCGATGGGAAAAGTCTCATTCATAATGCTGATCTCCCGACCCT
>JAIOTZ010000847.1:0-43402 GCA_023374045.1 Limonium bicolor
CAAGTGAAGCAATGGAGTTTCAACCGGATGATCTGTCGTTATCTTGTGGAATGAAGAAGAGATCAAGGGAGACGATGACGTCGTCTTCGTTAGAGTCGGAAGTGTCGGATACGAGCTTTGGTAACGGTGATGCGGCCGTCGAAGGGCGGCGGAACCCTAGACTTCTGAACCTTTTCGTCTGAGTGTGGGGTTTTTTTTTTTATAATTGTCCTTTTTGTTAATTTTTGAAAGGGGCATGGTGGTGTGTGGAAGAAACAGGGGTTGCTGCCGGTGCTCCGGTGGGTTTTGGAAATGATAAAGAGGTAGATCATTCAGAAGAGACTACTAATCTTTTTTTTTAACCTTGTACGTCTAAAATAAGTTCATAAAATTGGAAGAGAAGAAACCACCCTGCGGTAGGTACTATACTAGGTTGAGCTGAGTTTGGTGGTGCGCCGGATGAGATTTTAGAATCAAGCCGGTTTGATTTGAAGTGTACTTTTGTACTCCCTCCGTCCTGAATTGACCGTCCTGTTTGCTTTATGATACGTTTTTCCACTTCAATATTAAGCATATAAGATAAAATAATTTTATAAAACTAAATTTTATAACATATAGTTTATCATGTAACGAATCATATGCAAAACTTAAATTTTCAAAATTAATTTATCTTATATGTTAAAAATTGAAGTCAAACGACATGTCTAAATAGTAAACAGGACGGTCAATTCAGGACGGAGGGAGTAATTTTGTTGGAATTTTTCTTGTTGAATGAATATCAAGGAATCTGACTGACTTACCAAATACTGGTAATAATTGTAGATGCTAATCTTATTATATTGATAGTTGACTGTATACTGGTACCGAAGGCCATTGTCCTTTGCCAATCACCATTGTACACTGCCTGTTCTAAGTTTTTATAGAACGCAGCCTGAGATGGATATGTGTCACGTTCACTAAACTAATTGATGTTCTATTGACATAAATCAATCGATTGAGGTCATACGATTCAGTTGTTTCTAATCTACTTATTTAATTATTTATCGCTTCTACTTGTTTGTTTCCTTATCAGTAAAATCTAATTAGCAGTACTAATTAATTGTACTATATTAATCCTCGTCAATGACCCTTTTTTAACACAACTTTAAGTGGTTTTTCAATAGCAGATTTACTTGTATTAGTATTATTAATTTAATAAAAGTTACTTTTAAAAAAAGAAAAATTATATCCCCACCATGACGTTTGGTGAAATTACACACTTCATCAACGTAGTTTTAAAAATTACTTTGTCCACCAATGTGGTTTCCTTTATTTTACATCCGGCAATTTTTTTAATATTTGATCAACTTAAAAGATGTTTAAATATATATGACTTATGGGACCCAATGAAAACACGTTGACATGTCACATGTTTCATTGGGTCCCACGGGTCACATATGAGTTTAAAAAACTTTGAATTTCACGCTAGACCAAAATACAACACCTTAGCATCGTTCATGTAAAGTTTCATCAATTTTGAACAACATTTAAACATCTTTTAAGTTGATCAAATATTAGAAAAGTTACCAGATATAAAATAGAGGAAACCACGTGGATGGGGCAAGTAATTTTTGAAACCTCGTGGGTGGGGTATGTAATTTCACCAAACGTCATGGGTGAGGATGTAATTTTTCCTAAAAAATTAATTTGTTGAAAATGTTTATCTAAATATATTATTAGTCATATCAAATTATTTATATATAGAAATTTATACTTACTATAAACTTTTATGACCCGACATATAGTACAATTATCATGTTGTTTCCAACGCTGCTTACAACAAAAATTATACTAATTCTTTTATGACAGGGTAAGAGTTAATTTTTTCACCCCAAATACTAATTCAATATAAAATTAAATAAAGGGTACACATTTTTTTCTAATTTTATAATTTAATGTTGCTTAAAGATTGTAAATTTTTACTATAAAGTTTATATTTCTTTTTTTAATTAGCTTTGATATTAAATATAAGACTTTTCAAGTTGTGTATCAAAAACTGAAAATTATATAATTTCATAAACTCGTTAAATTGTATAATAATTATTATTTAAAGAAGAGTATTCTAATTTATAAAATATATTAATTGGTTTACAATTCTATATCAAATTGATAGTTTTTAATTTAGTTGTTTTGTATGTGACAATCATTCTATAGCTAATAGTATAATACATGAATTATAATACTCCCTCCGTCCTGAATTGACCGTCCTGTTTACTATTTGGACATGTCGTTTGACTTCAATTTTTAACATATAAGATAAATTAATTTTGAAAATTTAAGTTTTGCATATGATTCCTTACATGATAAACTATATGTTATAAAATTTAGTTTTATAAAATTATTTTATCTTATATGCTTAATATTGAAGTGGAAAAATGTGTCATAAAGCAAACAGGACGGTCAATTCAGGACGGAGGGAGTAACAACAAACGGACATACTATAGCCAAATTCTTGGCTAAACTGGTTGTAGCTAAGTTGGCTACATCTGGGTCAAATTAAAACAACAGAAATGAAACAGAGGCGTAAGCACCGAGTTATTTTTTTTTGGGTAAAGACGCGCGATAGCGCTCTAGCGTTTTTTTTTTTGTTTTTTTTGTTTTTTTAATTATAAAATCTTTAAATTATTGTCACTTTTAATATAAAGGTCTAAAATGAATAAAAATTATATCATTGTTCATATAAATTCAAGCTCTTCAAAACAAGACCAGTCATGGATATGTTTTGATAGCTTTTAAAAAAAATATGTATATGATGATACACTAAAATGATAATATGATTAATTAATTTTGTATTATGATTCATTAAAATTGATATTATGATTCATTAAGTAATAAACGGTGAATTTGATGTTTTTATGTTTCAATGTGATGATGTACATATTTTAATGTGAGAATGTACATGTTTTAATGTGATAATGTACATGTTCTAATGTGAGAATGTACATGTTCTTTAATGAACATCTGTACATGTTTTTACGGTCATCTGTACATGTTTGTATGACCGTCTGTACAAGTGTTCTCCCTTATATGTACATGTTTTAATCTAAGGATGTACATATTTAATGATTCGTACAGGTTTATATGACTATCTATATGTTTTTAACGTGAGGATGTACATGTTTTTACGTGAGGATGTACATGTTTTAGTGAACAATTGTACAGGTTTGTATGACCATCTGTACAAGTTTTATTCTATGTTTTGTGCACTTTACATGTAAAAATCATTTTTTTAAAGTTGTCAAAATATATCCATGATTGGTCTTGTTTTGAAGAGCTTGAAATTAGATGAAAAATGATATAATTTTTTTTTATTTTGGACTTATATATTACAAATTACAACAATTTAAAATTTTTATAATAAAAAAAGGAAAAAAACTTAAATAAAAAACAAAACAAGATGCTGGGCGGCCTTTCATTTTTTTTGAAAAAAAACCGCTGAAACGTTGGTATGTAGCCAATTTGACTACAGTGACCTGTAACTCATGGAACTATGTATGTTCAACAGTTTTTTTTTTCATAATTTTTTGTTCTTTTTTGGTTTAGAAAGAATTAAACTCTAACAAGGTATTACCTTAAGAATAACGCGACATTTCATACTATACTTTCGAACAAGTCAGATTATAAAATACTGAAATATAAGTTATTTTAGTATTCAAATTATATTCTAAAATATAAATTGTTTTTGTTTTTTTTCATATTTAATTATAATTAATTAGTATTGATCTAAAATAATAATAAATAGGGATATGTGTGTCATCATTTTATTTATTCTTAATAAGTACGTATAATTATAAAAAGTCTTATAGTATTTTAAAGTGACGGAGTACTACTATAAAAAAAATCGGAGCGTCTTGGGTGCATGTAGCCACATCCTTGCTACACGCGCTTCTTTCTTCTTTTTTCTTTTTTCTTTTTTTCTAAAGCGCTCCGGTGTTTTGTCTTTGTTTTTTATTTTTTTATTTTTTTATTACAAAATTTTTAAATTATTATAATTTTTAATATATAAGTCCAAAATGGGAAAAACTTATATTATTGCTCATCTAAATTTAAGTTCTTCGAAACAAAACCAGTCATGGATATATTTTGACAACTTTAAAAAAATTATTTTTACATGTATGAAACACAGAACGTAAAAGAAAACTTGTACATATGGTCATACAAACATGTACAAATGTTCACTAAAACATGTACATCCTCACATTAAAAAAACATATAGATAGTCATATAAACCTGTACGAATCATTAAATATGTACATCCTTAGATTAAAACATGTACATATAAGGAAGAACGCTTGTACATACGGTCATACAAACATGTACAGATGTTCATTAAAACATATACATTCTCATAATTGAACATGTACATTCTCACATTTGAACATGTACATCATCCCATTAAAACATGTACATTCTCACATTAAAATATGTACATTCTCACATTAAAGTATATAATGGCGTTCAAATAGATGACCCTAACCCCACACACCCTAAAACCCACCATAGGAAAGCTAAAAAACATCGAAAGCATTTTTAGGGTTTATAGTGGCAGACCCTAAACCCGCGACCACAAACCCTATAAACCTGTCGAGTTAGTTGCTACAATGTAAAGTATAGAACGGTTTCCAAATAGATTACCCTACCCCCAAAACACCCCAAAACCACCCTAGGATAGCTAAAACGTTGAAGACATTTTTAGGGTTTGCAAACCCGCTACCACAAACCCTAAAAACCTGTTGAGTTAGTTGCTACAATATAAAGTACGAAATAAATTCCAAATAGATTATCCTACCCCCAAAACACCCCAAAACCCACCATAGGATAGCTAAAAAACGTCAAAGACATTTTTAAGGTTTCCAGTGGCGGGTTTAGGGTCGTTAAACCCGCTACCACAAACCCTAAAAATCTGTCGAGTTAATGCGATGATGTACAAGTTTTTACGTGTAGATGTACATGTTTTAATGAACATTTGTACAGGTTTGTATGACTATCTGTACAAGTTTTTTTTACGTTTTTGTGCACTATACATATAAAATATTTTTTTTCAAAGTTGTCAAAAAATATCCATGACTGGTCTTGTTTTGAAGAGCTTGAATTTATGTGAATAATGATATAATTTTTTTTTTCATTTTGGACTTATATATTAAAAGTTACAACAATTTAAAGTTTTTTGTGGTAAAAAGAAAAATAATAAAATTTTTGAAAAAAAAAGAAAAAAATGCAAAAAAAAAAAAGAGTAAAACAATCATGTGTATGCGCGCTCTCCCCAATACCCATATCTCCCTCATAGATGTAGCCAAGTTGGCTACATTTAGTTTTAGCCAAGAATTTGCCAAAAAAAATTAACACACTGCCACATTATCAAATATCGGAATTTAACAAAGCACACGAAAACAAATGTATTTTACGTCAACGGTTAGATTAACGGGTAAATACTGAAAGTTTTTTAAAAAAGCATTGTAGTATTAGAATATGTAAGGGTTATTATTGTCTTTTATATCCCGTTCCTCTTAGTATGTATATAAGTACGAGTATGTGTATTCTCTAAACACTCATACAATCATGTATATATCTTGATCTGTTTCTTAATCGAAAGTATAACATGGTAGTAGAGCTCGTTTAACTTCTTTGCCAGCAAGAAAACAATTTGTTTTCTTCTGTTTTCTTCGTTTCTTTACTTTCTTTCTCTTTTCAACGTTTTCTAGTTGTGGACAATGTCGGACCAAGAGGAGATGATGCCGCCGGTTGCTGAATCACCAAGGAAGCGAACGCAGGGAGGAAAGAAGGCAGTCGCTACTTCGAAGCGCCAGGTCTTGAGCGCTGGAATGGAGAACTACTCAAGTCCATTTTACTTGCATTCTTCCGATGGCCCTAGGATGTCGCTCACGACAGTACAACTGAACGGGCCCAATTTTAGGATTTGGAAGAGATTGTCTCTCTCTCACTACAGTTTATCTGATTAACAGGTATCCTACTAAGCTCCTCACTGGTAAGTCTCCTTATTCTGTGCTATATAATAAAGAGCCTGCATTGACTGATATACGAGTTTTTGGTTGTCTTTGTTTCTGTTCTGAAAACCTGATTAAGGATAAGTTTCAACAGAGAAGTACAACCTGTTGTTTCGTTGGTTACCCTTATGGCTCAAAAGGTTACAAAGTTCTAGATTTATTTTGAAGAGAAATAAAGATAAGCAGGCATGTTAAGTTCGTTGAGCATGTATTCCCTTTTGCTGTTTCTTCTTCAAGCTGTCTTGATATCACTTTTAAAACTGACTCTTCTGATAACTATAATAATTCTGCACAAGATCACTCTGATGTTCCTCCTGTAGTTCCTGCACTGCCTGATCAGACTAGTGGTTCTTCAGGTGATCAGGTAAATGTAGGTACAGATAGTTTGAGAAATAGCAGATGTGGTAAGCCCATAAAACTCCAAAATCAGTGATTTTGTATGCACCACTGTAGAAAATGAAACAAATGATTCTATTTGCATGCACACCTTAACTTCCTTGGCCATCTCAGAGAAGAACAAGAGCAACTACTGTTCTTTTCCTGTTCTCGCACACATGAAGAGTCATGATGCTTACTATGAACCAATGAGTTTTGACGATGCTAATCAGTACCCTCATTGGAGACAAGCAATGAGTGAAGAATTCAGTGCACTTGAGTTAAACAAAACTTGGGAAATTGTGGATCTTCCTCCCAAGAAAAAGCCCATTGGATGCAAATGGGTTTTCAAAGTCAAGACTAAAGCTGATGGGAGTGTCGAACGTTATAAAGCACGTATTGTGGTAAGGGGCTATACACAAAAGGAAGGTATCGATCACTTGGAAACCATTTCCTATGTTGTTAAACTAACCACGATTAAGGTGTTGTTTGTTGTTGCTGTAAAACACAATTGGGATATATATCAGCTTGACATCAATAACGCGTTTCTGCACGGTGATTTAGATGAAGAAATTTATATGCAGTTGCCTAAAGGATTTTCTACTAAAAGCTAATCAAGTGTGTAGACTGAGAAAGTCGTTATACGGCCTGAAGCAAGCTTCAAGGCTGTGGAGTGCGAAACTCAATGCTACCCTAAAGTCCAGAGGCTACATTCAGTCCAAGAACGACTACTCCTTATTCTACAAAGTTCACGAAGAGCAATGTTTATATTTAGTAGTTTATGTAGACGACATTGCTATTACAGGAAATGATCCTGTTGAGATTAATTCCCTTAAAGCTTTTCTGCATGACACTTATAGAATTAAAGACCTTGGCCTAGTTAACTTGTTTCTGGGTATTCAGTTCATCAAAACTAACGGTGGTATCATACTGAATCAGAAACGGTTTGTTGATAACTTGTTAAAGGAGTTCGACAATGGTAATATCAAAACTCATCATTATCCTCTTCCTCAGTTATACAGCAGTAAGATAGCCAGAGGAAATCTAGCTGATCCGTCTCTGTATAGGAGAATAGTAGGAAAATTAAATTTCTTGTGCAATACTAGGCCTAACATTGCGTTTGTTGTGCAGTATTTGAGCCAGTTTCAGCACACTCCTACTGAAGACAATCTTCAGCTGGCACACTACACTCTGGGCTACTTAAAAGCTACAGCAGACTACGGTATCCTTCTGAAGAAAAATTAAGATTACAATCTACAAGCCTTCTGCGACGCGGATTGGGCGGGATGCCACTTGACTAGAAGATCCGTTAGTGGTTTTGTCATTTTTCTTGGAGGAAGCCTCATATCGTGGAAGTCGAAGAAGCAGTCCACCGTCTCTTTATCTTCAGCGGAAGCGGAGTACCGTTCTTTAAGGGTTGTTTGCACAGAGTTAGCTTGGCTAACAAGATTATTGAATGAATTGGGGGTTGAAGGTGTTACACCAGTCCCAATCAAGTCCGACAGTCAAGCGGCTATTCACATGTCAAAGAATCCAGTTTTCCATCAATGTACCAAACATATCGATGTGGATGTACATTATGTTCGAGACCTCCTTCAAGACGGCATGATCACTGTTTCATACATTCCAACAATGAAATACCCCAAACCTAAGTATGCTAAGTAAACATCAAATTATGATGTAGTAAGGCTAGAATATGCCTTAGAAAGATTGGTAGACAAATTAAACCAAGGAAAACACAAAAAGTGCCTTAAGGGCAATTAGGGCAAAAATGTGCTCTAAGCTTGGAGAGACTTGGGTGAGTACCCAAATATCATGATAAGACCTTAGTAATATTCTAATGGTCATTTTAAACCAATTACCAAAGAAAACCAAGCTTGAAAACAAGTTAAAACACAAAATGTGCTTTAAGAAGTCTTAAAGCACATTTTTGAGAAATTGTCTTAGAATTGAGTTTTGAGTGGCTAGATGTCCATCATTACTCTTTAATCAACATGTGTACTAATTAGTATCACATTAGGAAGCCTTAATCAATGGGAAATCAAAAATTTCAGAAATATGTGCACTAATTTGTGAATAGTGCCAAATAGTGACTAGTTTAAGTTTTAATCAATATAAGCTAATTAGTTGGTCAACAAAGACCATGACTAGCCTTATTTAATATGGGGGCCGGTTTTCTAAGGGATGAGTCACCATAGACTTCATCAAATAAAGAAGAAAAGAAGAGATAAGTAAAAGAAATTACTATTTGCTTTATTAAAGCAAATATCTTACCTTTTAGCCTACCTTCTCTCCTCTTCTCCATTCATTCTCTTCTTCCACGGTTTTTTCATGCTCTTCATCCTCCCAAACCAAGAGAACAAGCTCCATTGTTGCCTCACCTTGCCTTGTCTACAACTCACTCATTTTAGCTCCAAATCAAAAACTAAACACATATTATTCTTAGTTAGCTTAAGCTCTAGCTTTCTATCTTTTCAAATCCTTCAAAGCTCCATTTCGGTGCCAAGAGGAAACTCCATTGATGGAGGAAAATCAAGTTTGAAGAGCTCATTAGCTTCTCCATTCTCTTAAGGTAAAGAAAATGTAAGAAAAACCAAGTTTCCATCACTTCTTTACATGGCCGAAAATTTACTACTCATGGGGCTATGTTTTTATGCCTTGTTCTAGCTTGTTTTATTCACCAAGGACTAGTGGAGGTCCTCTATCATTCAATGCCCAAGTCTACCTTGAGACTTCAAAGGTAATCATCCACTTTTATGCCTTAGAACACATTTCTAACCTAGGTTTTCATTCCTTGAGGTTAGTGTATTGTTTAGTACTCATGTGAGTCATTGAATATTGGTTAGAACATTGGCAAAGGGAGTTTAAGTGGTGGCCGATATTCATTCAAGAAGAAGGTCTAAGGAGGAAGATAAGATAAGCTTGAGAAAACAAGGTAAATTACTTACCTAATGGTGGTTTAAGGTTTAAGGAATGAGTTTTAGATGAGTACCAATGTAGCCTAAGGCTTACATTAGGTAATGGGTTATGTAACCTAAGAAAAAGAATTTAAATAAGCTTATGAACTTGTGACTAAGGAGCCAATGGGAATGAGTTAGAAATATAAGTTTAAGAGGGATTTTAAGAGCATTAAAACTACTATGAGATTGATGGGTGTATTTGCAGGTTGAAAGCTTTTATATGTGGTAAATTCAGTGTTTAAGTTTAAGTTATTTAAGGGCCTAAGAGCCATATCATTTAAGACCCTTTAGTGCTATGCAATTTAAGATTATTGCAATATATTGAGTTTGTTGTGATGAGTTGGTTTGGGTGATGAGATATGATGAGAAAGAACTTGATGTGTGTGAGATGGTTGAATGAGGAAAACAATGCATTTGGGCATGATAAGATGCTAGAGAAGCTATGGCGAAATTTGAGTAGAAAACAAAGTGTTTAAGTGGTAGTGGTGAGTTAATATGCCCTAGGGTTCACTAGGGAGCATGAAAAGAAAATTGGGTGGAAATGAGTTAATTAAGGAGTTCTTGAGGTTTAGAATGACCAAGAGATGTCTAGGAGGAATTAGAGGATTGGTGAGTGTATTAAACACACCAAAATCATGATATGAGGAATGTAAGACTTGTGCATAAGTTTTAAGGAGAAGGTGCATAATGCTTTAAGGTGATTTAGGTGTGAACTAGAGAATAAAACAATGAGGAGTTTGGATAGCTTGTGTAAGTGTGATGATGTTAGTAGAGGACTAATGAGGTTTAGTTTAGATTGTAATAAGTGGACCTAGGTGATGGAAGAGAAAGGTGTGGGAGAATGTTGTCAAACGTCAAGGAAAATGACTAGGAATGTAAAAGAGCGTGTGATCATGAGGAAGGTGAGTAAGTTGATGAAAAGAAATGAATGGGTAAGATCAAGAGTTTAAGAGTGATGAGTAACTAAAGGAAAGGAGAGGAATTTGTGCATGGATATGCAAGGTGACTTGAAGAAGTCTTGGTAAATGAATTGAAGATGGAAGATGATGTTTATGAAGTGCTCAAACTGTTAAGGAGGGAACACTTGGGTTGGTTGAAGTTTTGGTAAGGTTACAAGTTGGAAATGTAAGGAATCATATGACAAGTGTTAGGAGTGTTTGTAAGAATTTAGTAAATGTTTGAGAAGATCTTTGGAAGTTGTTTTGGAGAGTTTGGTGGAAGTTCTAAGGTGAGTTTAAGTGCCTAAATGGTATTAGGACACATGGGGGAACTTGTGGAGAAGTTTGGAGTCAAATG
Organism: Limonium bicolor; assembly: GCA_023374045.1. Lineage (NCBI taxonomy): Eukaryota > Viridiplantae > Streptophyta > Magnoliopsida > Caryophyllales > Plumbaginaceae > Limonium > Limonium bicolor. Next base: position 10,655 of record JAIOTZ010000847.1, read on the forward strand.
GGAATTTAGAAATAAGGTTCTGGAGTCGACTGACCTTGGGACCGTACCTGCAAGGTCGGTCGAGCTCAGTTTACACTGCCGGATAAAGTTTCTGGAACCGACTGAACTTGGGGACCGGACTTGCAAGTTCGGTCGGGCTTGTAATTTGTGAAGGAATTGAGTCTCTGGAATCGACCGAACATGGGACCGAACTTGGCAAGTTCGGTCGGGCTTAAATATCCCACGGGGAAACTCTCGGGAATGGACCGACCTTGGGACCGGACTTGCAAGGTCGGTCGGGGTAGAATTTTCAAGCGGTAATATGTTCTGGAATGGACCGACCTTAGGTAAGGTCGGTCGGAAGTTCGGTCGAGCCTAAAAATAAAAAAAAAAATTTTGAATTCTAAGGATGGTAATAGGTAATAAGGTATACCTTTGGTAGGGTGGTAATGATTAGGACCCTAAGAACTTAAGGGATTAAGTTAAGTTAAGTATAAACTTAAAAGTTTAAGGTTAAGTTGTAAGACTTAAGAGGTGTTAGGTGGGAATCATTAAGGGTTAAGTAAGTTGGATTAAGTTAAGTGATTAACAACCTAAAACTGAATGAATGTTTTAGGACTTGGGAATTTGGACTCCGGAAGAGAGTAAGCAACCGAACGACCAACGGTGAACGGTACAGTTCTTCTTGTGACCTGCTTGCTAACGAGGTGTCCCTCGGCTTGTGTGCTATTTGTTTTTGTGTGCTCACTAAACAAGATAAAGCATGCAACCAGATATTATGAATCTTGTATTGTTGTGTGATGTTTGAAAACTAACACAACATATCGTGAGAACTTACTAACCAACGTTTAGTAAGGAATTGAGTGAGACTAAGGAACACTCCCTAATATGGGTTTGATATAAACCGAAAGAGGTTAACCAACAAACATGGTCTTGAGTCTACTACTAACTGGAACTTGAGTGAGGAAACCCGGGACCGATCTCCGGTCATGCATGCTAAGGAAAAAGGAGGACGGTATCTGAATCAGATCCGTCCTCCGCTTAAGGACTTGTCTTCGGACTTGTAGCCTAGGGCCGGTTGCCGGCTCAGCTACGCTGGACTCCCGTCCAGAGTAGGTGGCATTAAGATGGTGCGGTGGGATCACATAAATCCCAGGTTCGAATTAAGCTACAACCATTCCCTTCCAGGAACGGTTTGTATACTGAGATTAAGTTGAGATTAAGATTAAGGTAAGGTTAAGATGAGCTGCAACCATTCCTCTTTAAAGGATAGTTTGTATTATTAAGATTAAGTTAAGCTACATCCACTCCTTATTAAAGGGTGGCTGTTTCTAAGATTAAGATAAGATTAAGGTTGAGGTGAGATAAGGATGGACTAAGATTAAGATGGAACATTACTTAAGGAGTTAAATAAATAACTCTCTAATTAAGGGAACACATTTAAGTCGTTCATTGTGTGTGAACTTTGATTGTTCATTGTTGGTTTGTTTTTTACTGCACTTACTATTATGTTGTGCATCTAATCAACCTCCATGCTATCGACAATTAGTCGTCGTAGCCACGTTAGCTTGGGGGCCATGAGAGGATCGTACCAGCATTCGTGCTGACCCCCTTTGGGGGTTGTTTTTACTACACAGGTGTACATCAGGAGGCGGCCGTCGCGGGAGTAAGAAGAGGATACAAGTGTTAAGGATTAAGTGTGGCCTACGAGTTGTGCATGTACACTCGCATGGCAATCGAGTTAGTAAGATGTATAGGATGTGAGAGGATTGTAAGAAGAATATGTATTTGGTTAAGGTTGTTATGTGCTAATGTTCGGTATATTTTGTAGTCAGACCGTGGCAAGGTCCTGGAGTGTAAAGAATTCCGCTATGACTTGTATATATATATGCTGTTAAGTTGCGAGGCCACATTTGGATTGAGTTGGGGTGTTACAAAAAGTGGTATCAGAGCGTAGTTACGCTCTGAAGACAAGAAATACCGAACTTAGGAGAATATTGAGGTTGAGATTGAGTTATGGGTTAAGGGTTAAGAGGTAGAGTGAGAGGTGCGTTAGTCGGGACTTCCCGGTGTCTACCGGATATCCATAGTACCTAGACCCGCCCTCCACATCCCTAACCCTGGACATGTGGAACAAACGCCAGAGAGAAGAAAGCCTTCTCTTACTTGGGGAAACCCGATCTGGCAGTTAGCTAACAGTGAGCAATACGAGAAACATCTTGTTGCACAACAGTTATGGAGAACTTGGAGGTTTTAATGGAGCGCAGCTGAGAAACAGGCGCTACCTATGGAATTCTATTAATAAGGGAACGGTAATTACCGGCAACATGGGTCGACATGCTACCCAGTCGAAATAACCCGCAATATCAATGATAAGGAAAGCACTACGGGTGCAATAGAAAGGAAAAGGGAAGTGACATGAGTATCGGACAGTGGTCCGAAGGAGCATAACGGTAGGATAATACAAAGCATGAGGATTGAGATTACTGGAAAGTCCAGTTAAGAACCGGGAACTACAAACCCCATACAATGAAAAAGGTTACAAACCTGCCCGACATAACGCGGACAACGGTGGAAACACATATAAATTGTATACCGAAATAGGACTACGGTGTAGTGCCTAAAGGAGAATCATTACTGAGTAACCACAACAAAATGTGTGAAGACAGGAGCGAGGATTAAGACATAAGAAGATATTAAGGGATTCCCTCAGAAAGAGGAACGCCCTGATAAATGACAGTACTGTCAAACAACAAGGAAACTGCCAGATGGTCGGTTATCCAAAATAAGAGATTATCGAAGGAGTCCCGAGGACTACCAATTACATGGAAATTAGAAGGAAGTATCGCTACCAATGTACCTTGCACCAATAGCCCATCCTGCATGGCGCACTTGCCATAGCAAGTGCTACCACGGTTAAGCTACACGGAAAGCCATCATGGAAAAATAGGAGAACGCTACAGTTGTAGCACATATTAATACCGGGTTGTAAATCCATAAGAACAGAAAAATAAGACCTTGGAAAGGCCCGACGGCCTGACCATGATGAGATGAGGTAACACACCAGTCAGCCGGGAGCGGAACTTGGACAAAATATCAAACCATATAAATATTAGCAACGGTATAACCTCCTACGACGACAACCGACAGTACGGTAAAAACACCAATCCCGAACTCCAAGGGGAAAAACCTAAGAGATCGCTCGGTAATGCGAGCAAAACACTGTATAAGCAATAATATACAAGGGATGTATTATAAGATACGATTGAGACGGTTGACGCAACGACTTCCAACGAAAACGGGATAAGACTCCCAAAGTGACCATTAAGAATACCAATAATAAGCATTCTTCAATGAAGATGTTGGAAAACCCAAGAGACAAGGGTAAAAGAGAATAAACGTAAGCTATAACCTGCTGAGGATTAAAGACGTACGACCCTGGAAAAAGGAAAGCCCGGAGGACTACCCCCACAGAGCGGGCATAGTCGAGCCGAGCAAACTGATGAATGACAGTTAATACTGTTTGTCTAACTCATTAACACCCAAGTATGATTGATCATCAACGGGTGGCGTAGTCAACGGAAGTTGAACGAAGCGTTGAGATGGAAGTATAAGACGACAGGATGATATCCAACTTGGACACCATAAGGTAAACGCCTAAGACGAACCTAACCTTGATTGTTAAAAGACGTAAGTCTAGTAAAATGACGGTATATTCGAGGACACTAAGTAACCTCAGATCTCTTGAATAGACTTCCATAGCAGGAAGCAGGATGCAGCAACTTACCATGAAACCCGACACTACATTTAATATGTAACCTAACTGTGGATAGTGTTCAAAGGACCAGAACCTATAAGGATGACCTACAGATAAATAAGAGTGCAAATAATGAGCTGAGACATTAAGCATTAAGAGCCTACGAGCCAAGGATGTTAACCACATCAGAGCCCGAGGCGCAGTAAGTAATAAGAGAGCTTGTTTAAGCCACGAAGGAACTACAATTCGTAGATAGGAACGGTTACCAAACCCATAACTTAAATGGTGGAAAATATTGCCAGGAAAAAAGCACCAGTGAGAATGTTGAAATAATGCTAAGGACAGGGGCGGAAAACGAACCATGCCTTTTGGGTGGGGATACCTCTCCTTGTTGTGAGGCCATGAGTGGGAATGAACCCCTCAAAAGGGCTTTCACTTATTAGAGATGCAATACACTTTTATTAGAGAATGGAAACTGTAAACTTGAGACTACTTTAGAACATATCAGATACACTTGAGTAATAAGGAAGGTTGCACAGATAGACCCCATATCCAACACCCAGGATGTAAGAATTAGTAATGGTCAGAGATAAACATTGAGATTGCACATTATGACACGTCAAGTGACCAATGCTCAGAAGAGCTTGTGATTCAGTGGATGACTTCTTCAGTAACCAGTTAAATTACATGGTAGATAACATCACTAAGGATGAAAGAAAGCGAGAGAAATTAGCCTACTTACGAATCTGAGATTGGAGCAGAACATCTTCATATTAAGAGTTAACTATTTTCAGCACGGTATGACAACCGCCATACACCGGAATGAGAGAACTCCAAGTGGTTTACACCAGAAGGGATTGAGTATAAGGTAAGACATTAATAAATGAGTAAGAGGTTGCACCATCAATGGGCAACATGGTAAGGGCCAACTACCACGGTAGTAGTGGTCTTGAGTACAATAGTTATATAAGGGGAATTAAGTCGTGGTGCGCGGTAAAGCGACCGTTAGGTATGAGCCGTCAAATATTGACACAGAGGCAATGAGATTTATGAGTTAAGACCAATATAAGTAAGAAAATAAGATGGTAGACGAACTGAGCATTGATGCCAGTAGTCTGGACCTGGTTAGGTAAGATTTCGCAGGAAGCACACTACCCATTCCTTAAGAAACTGGAAGTGCATTCCTAGTAGCATAAATATGAGAAACAAGATAAGAGGCTCTACGGAAAGAGACCTCAATTATTAAGAGACCGAATCAGTACGGGATACAGAAAGAGCTAGAGCATACAATACCAAGAACACAATAATGGATTTCCCTTGATTAACTTCAAGAAGAACAATAAATGTTATTATGGAACGATGAAGAGGAGATCGACAACAGAATACTTCATAATTAGCAATAGCTAAACGTGTGACGGACACTATGAGTTTACTAAAACGAGACGTGGGACGACTGCACCCCACAGGGGCTTGCAAGCCTGACACGCTCATTTATGAGTTAGTTGGGTAAGTAGTAATGTACCAGTAAGGTACCCCATGCATGTAAACAAGTGGTGTAAGGAACACGGGAGGTAGTCGACTCCGTACACACGGACGACACAAGATCAGACAAGTGCAGCCATTACCACAAACAGTCAAAGAGAAGAATTCAGTTGAACCAGCAACACAAGGGAATCAGAGAACAAATAATTAAGGACTATGAAGTGCGAGAAGCACGGATTGTTAAGTATAGACATAGGACATGTCTTAAGATGAATAAGATTAGACTGTAAAGTGCAATAAGCATTAAACAATAGTTTCAGATTAGGAATCATCCTCAGACCAAAGGTCAGTGGAGAGAACGATTTAGACATTCGAGAAAATACTAAGAGTATGAGCATAAGACCTTCAAGGAGAATGGATAGACGAGTTACAAACATTAAGGCCGTGTATATATAAAGATAAAACGTGTCCATTGAGAGACAATATTCCTAAACTGTAAGGAGGCAGAAGGATATACAATACTATGGACGATTAGAAAGGCAGTTAAGCCTAAGATTATCATAGTCGCGCAGCGGAAGCTAGCAGACCACTACCTTTGAGATTAGACCAAACTAAGTTAAGGAAACGGTATAAGTACCGTTAAGAATCCTCGATACAGAGACTAGGTTATTTCTGATCGAATTATAAGTAAGATAGATGACGTGGAAGCTAGAATGCTTGGTGAGAATTAGACATCTGAACTTATGTCCAAGAATGTGATGGTGTTGATTACGTGGGGAATCCATTTTAAGGGGGGTAGAGCGAAAAACCGCTTATCGTATGTTTGAGTACTTAGTACATAAACTACGGTGTGCATAGCACACAAAAGAATATGAGAATATGTTTACACAAACATTTTGAGATAAATCATGGTTATTGCCCAACAGAAGTTGTGAATGCCATATATATTAAGTACATATCTTGTTAACTCCGGTGTGAGTACAAGTTAAGAGAATTAAGAAATAATAATATATGAGGTATGAGTCGAATGAGAGACTATGTGGGAGATAAGAATAAGATAACATTATGAGATACAATTTGATATGATTATGAGTTAGGAAATAGTAATGCTATGTGGTATGAGACAGTGGAAGTTGGTATGAGACTGATATAGAATTAGTAGGAATTAAGTTGAGGTAATTACTAAGAGATGAATTGGGAATGTTGATGGATTGAGTCCACACTTTGGAGATGTATTGATTATGATTAGAAGAACTAAAAAGATAGAAATTGGACATGAGTATTATTTGGATGTTTGAAAATGACGTGGAGGGGGAACTTGATTTTCTAGGGATCAAGGGAAACCGAACACAAATTGGGGTGGAAGGATAGTTCTACACTGATGCTGATCACATCAGGGGGGATGATTCCTGAAACTCCCTACCAGTGGTCACAATTAAATCACACTATGGATAGAGGCCTTAGGATAAAATGAAATTGGAGCTGATTGTATTTTTAATTAGAGGAATTATTCCTCACATGACCTCGTAAAAGGATTACCTTTTTACTGAGTCTCGCCCATGAAGTCAAGGATGCACGAGCTTTGTCTTCGGACGGTGAACATGGGGGAGAGCAGAGTGTTTTGTATTCTGGCCCATGGTGACGAGGACGAAGAGCCATTGTCTACGGACCGGTGACATGGGGAATACGTTGGAAATTATGTGAATGCTTTAATCATCAAAAGAAACAAGGAGAATTTTGCAGGTGCATACATGCTTAAGCATGTTGTGTGATATTTAAGTATAAGAATATGGCGGATCTAATGATCAATGAGTTAAGTATATATAAGTATGATCTATATGATCTAAGGAATGAGGTAATGCATGTATTCTAAGATAAGATGCATGGGAACTTTGGGGACAAAGTTCTTTTAAGGGGGGTAGATTGAAATACCCCAAACCTAAGTATGCTAAGTAAACATCAAATTATGATGTAGTAAGGCTAGAATATGCCTTAGAAAGATTGGTAGACAATTTAAACCAAGGAAAACACAAAAAGTGCCTTAAGGGCAATTAGGGCAAAAATGTGCTCTAAGCTTGGAGAGACTTGGGTGAGTACCCAAATATCATGATAAGACCTTAGTAATATTCTAATGGTCATTTTAAACCAATTACCAAAGAAAACCAAGCTTGAAAACAAGTTAAAACACAAAATGTGCTTTAAGAAGTCTTAAAGCACATTTTTGAGAAATTGTCTTAGAATTGAGTTTTGAGTGGCTAGATGTCCATCATTACTCTTTAATCAACATGTGTACTAATTAGTATCACATTAGGAAGCCTAAATCAATGGGAAATCAAAAATTTCAGAAATATGTGCACTAATTGTGAATAGTGCCAAATAGTGACTAGTTTAAGTTTTAATCAATATAAGCTAATTAGTTGGTCAACAAAGACCATGACTAGCCTTATTTAAGATGGGGGCCGGTTTTCTAAGGGATGAGTCACCATAGACTTCATCAAATAAGGAAGAAAAGAAGAGATAAGTAAAAGAAATTACTATTTGCTTTATTAAAGCAAATATCTTACCTTTTAGCCTACCTTCTCTCCTCTTCTCCATTCATTCTCTTCCACGGTTTCTTCATGCTCTTCATCCTCCAAACCGAGAGAACAAGCTCCATTGTTGCCTCACCTTGCCTTGTCTACAACTCACTCATTTTAGCTCCAAATCAAAAACTAAACACATTATTCTTAGTTAGCTTAAGCTCTAGCTTTCTATCTTTTCAAATCTTCAAAGCTCCATTTGGTGCCAAGAGGAAACTCCATTGATGGAGGAAAATCAAGTTTGAAGAGCTCATTAGCTTCTCCATTCTCTTAAGGTAAAGAAAATGTAAGAAAAACCAAGTTTCCATCACTTCCTTACATGGCCGAAAATTACTACTCATGGGGCTTGTTTTTATGCCTTGTTCTAGCTTGATTTATTCACCAAGGACTAGTGGAGGTCCTCTTTCATTCAATGCCCAAGTCTACCTTGAGACTTCAAAGGTAATCATCCACTTTATGCCTTAGAACACATTTCTAACCTAGGTTTTCATTCCTTGAGGTTAGTGTATTGTTTAGTACTCATGTGAGTCATTGAATATTGGTTAGAACATTGGCAAAGGGAAGTTTAAGTGGTGGCCGATATTCATTCAAGAAGAAGGTCTAAGGAGGAAGATAAGATAAGCTTGAGAAAACAAGGTAAATTACTTACCTAATGGTGGTTTAAGGTTTAAGGAATGAGTTTTAGATGAGTACCAATGTAGCCTAGGCTTACATTAGGTAATGGGTTATGTAACCTAAGAAAAAGAATTTAAATAAGCTTATGAACTTGTGACTAAGGAGCCAATGGGAATGAGTTAGAAATATAAGTTTAAGAGGGATTTTAAGAGCATTAAAACTACTATGAGATTGATGGGTGTATTTGCAGGTTGAAAGCTTTTATATGTGGGAAATTCAGTGTTTAAGTTTAAGTTATTTAAGGGCCTAAGAGCCATGTCATTTAAGAGCCTTAGTGCTATGCAATTTAAGATTATTGCAATATATGAGTTGTTGTGATGAGTTGGTTTGGGTGATGAGATGATGAGAAAGAACTTGATGTGTGTGAGATGGATGAATGAGGAAAACATGCATTTGGGCATGATAAGATGCTAGAGAAGCTATGGCGAAATTTGAGTAGAAAACAAAGTGTTTAAGTGGTAGTGGTGAGCTAATATGCCCTAGGGTTACTAGGGAGCATGAAAAGAAAATTGGGTGGAAATGAGTTAACTAAGGAGTTCTTGAGGTTTAGAATGACCTAGAGATGTCTAGGAGGAATTAGAGGATTGGTGAGTGTATTAAACACACCAAAATCATGATATGAGGAATGTAAGACTTGTGCATAAGTTTTAAGGAGAAGGTGATAATGCTTAAGGTGATTTAGGTATGAACTGGAGAATAACAATGAAGTTTGGAAGCTTGTGTAAGTGTGATGATGTTAGTAGAGGACTAATGAGGTTTAGTTTAGATTGTAATAAGTGGACTTAGGTGATGGAAGAGAAAGGTGTGGGAGAATGTTGTCAAACGTCAAGGAAAATGACTAGGAATGTAAAAGAGCGTGTGATCATGAGGAAGGTGAGTAAGTGAATGAAAGAATGAATGTAAGCTCAAGAGTTTAGAGTGATGAGTAACTAAATGAAAGAGAGGAATTGTGCATGGATATGCAAGGTGACTTGAGGAAGTTGGTAAATGAATTGAAGATGGAAGATGATGTTATGAAGTGCTCAAACTGTTAAGGAGGGAACACTTGGGATGGTTGAAGTTTTAGTAAGGTTACAAGTTGGAAATGTAAGGAATATATGACAATGTTAGGAGTGTTTGTAAGAATTTAGTAAATGTTTGAGAAGATCTTTGGAAGTTGTTTTAGAGAGTTTGGTGGAAGTTCTAAGGTGAGTTTAAGTGCCTAAATGGTATTAGGACACATGGGGGAACTTGTGGAGAAGTTTGGAGTCAAATGGGAATTTAGAAATAAGGTTCTGGAGCCGACCGACCTTGGGACCGGACCTGCAAGGTCGGTCGAGCTCAGTTTACACTGCCGGAGAAAGTTTCTGGAACCGACGAACTTGGGGACCGGACTTACAAGTTCGGTCGGGCTTGTAATTTGTGAAGGAATTGAGTCTCTGGAATCGACCGAACATGGGACCGAACTTGGCAAGTTCGGTCGGGCTTAAATATCCCACGGGGAAACTCTCGGGAATGGACCGACCTTGGGACCGGACTTGCAAGGTCGGTCGGGGTAGAATTTTCAAGCGGTAATATGTTCTGGAATGGACCGACCTTAGGTAAGGTCGGTCGGAAGTTCGGTCGAGCCTAAAAATAAAAAAAAAAAGAAATTTTGAATTCTAAGGATGGTAATAGGTAATAAGGTATACCTTTGGTAGGGTGGTAATGATTAGGACCCTAAGAACTTAAGGGATTAAGTTAAGTTAAGTATAAACTTAAAAGTTTAAGGTTAAGTTGTAAAATTAAGTTATAAGACTTAAGAGGTGTTAGGTGGGAATCATTAAGGGTTAAGTAAGTTAAGTAAGTTGGATTAAGTTAAGTGATTAACAACCTAAAACTGAATGAATGTTTTAGGACTTGGGAATTTGGACTCCGGAAGAGAGTAAGCAACCGAACGACCAACGGTGAACGGTACAGTTCTTCTTGTGACCTGCTTGCTAACGAGGTGTCCCTCGGCTTGTGTGCTATTTGTTTTTGTGTGCTCACTAAACAAGATAAAGCATGCAACCGGATATTATGAATCTTGTATTGTTGTGTGATGTTTGAAAACTAACACAACATATCGTGAGAACTTACTAACCAACGTTTAGTAAGGAATTGAGTGAGACTAAGGAACACTCCCTAATATGGGTTTGATATAAACCGAAAGAGGTTAACCAACAAACATGGTCTTGAGTCTACTACTAACTGGAACTTGAGTGAGGAAACCCGGGACCGATCTCCGGTCATGCATGCTAAGGAAAAAGGGGGACGGTATCTGAATCAGATCCGCCCTCCGCTTAAGGACTTGTCTTCGGACTTGTAGCCTAGGGCCGGTTCGGCTCAGCTACGCTGGATCCCGTCCAGAGTAGGTGGCATTAAGATGGTGTGGTGGGATCACCTAAATCCCAGGTTCGAATTAAGCTACAACCATTCCCTTCCAGGAACGGTTTGTATACTGAGATTAAGATTAAGGTAAGGTTAAGATGAGCTGCAACCATTCCTCTTTAAAGGATGGTTTGTATTATTAAGATTAAGTTAAGCTACATCCACTCCTTATTAAAGGGTGGCTGTTTCTAAGATTAAGATAAGATTAAGGTTGAGGTGAGATAAGGATGGACTAAGATTAAGATGGAACATTAGTTAAGGAGTTAAATAAATAACTCTCTAATTAAGGGAACGCATTTAAGTCGTTCATTGTGTGTGAACTTTGATTGTTCATTGTTGGTTTGTTTTTTACTGCACTTACTATTATGTTGTGCATCTAATCAACCTCCATGCTATCGACAATTAGTCGTCGTAGCCACGTTAGCTTGGGGGCCATGAGAGGATCGTACCAGCATTCGTGCTGACCCCCTTTGGGGGCTATTTTACTACACAGGTGTACATCAGGAGGCGGCCGTCGGGGAGTAAGAAGAGGATACAAGTGTTAAGGATTAAGTGTGGCCTACGAGTTGTGCATGTACACTCGCATGGCAATCGAGTTAGTAAGATGTATAGGATGTGAGAGGATTGTAAGAAGAATATGTATTTGGTTAAGGTTGTTATGTGCTAATGTTGGTATATTCTGTAGTCAGACCGTGGCAAGGTCCTGGAGTGTAAAGAATTCCACTGTGACTTGTATATATATATGCTGTTAAGTTGCGAGGCCACATTTGGATTGAGTTGGTGTGTTACAAACAAAGGCTCAACCTGCAGACATTCTAACCAAGTCTCTGAATGGCCAGCTTCATAGAGAAGGATTAAGCAAGTTGAGTGTTTCCTCTAAGAACCTCCTAACTTGAGGGGAGGGGGGGGGGGTATTAGGATATGTAAGGGTATTATTGTCTTTTATATCCCGTTCCTCTTAGTTTGTATATAAGTACTTGTCTGCGTATTCTCTAAACATTCATACAGTCATGTATATCTCTCGATCTGTTTCTTAATCGAAAGTATAACATGTAGTAACTTTTTTTACAAAATAAATATAATAGTAACACTTTAGCATGCCATCTATTGCAAGATGTGTGGAGCAATTTATACTAGTAATTCTTTGACATACAATATTTTCTCAATTCGTAAGTAATTCATTTCAACCTTTAAGAGTTATTAGTAAAAGAAAGTTGTATATCATTTTTGTAAGTTTCTCAAATGAAATTGAGACTGATGGTCCTGATAGTTAACATCGTCTTGTCCTGTAGCGTTTTTGTAGTCCAAATTATAGCCATAATTCGACCGAACACTATTTGAAAGAGACTACACAAATACAGTAATAAAAAAAATAGAATAGTTCAACAAAACATTATGCAAATAACCGACATTAACCAAACAGAGTTGTTATTTACCGTCACATTTGTACTATATTGCACTTACTTGATTTTGGTTTAAAAAATTAATAATATCGTAAAATAATAATTTATCTATAAAATATAAAATTTGTAAAAGACAAAAAATCACAGTGTACCGATAGTTGTAAAAAAGATTCGACAGTGTCTATGACTTAAACAGTCATTGGGTGGTTACATGTAACACCCCTAAAACCGGCCTAAGAGTCAAGGGTGCTACACGCCGCGTATTACTACCTAATAACGCAAGGCTCTAAAACACTCAAACGCAATAAAGGCCCAAAACAAGGTTTACATAATCATTGTAAACCAATGTATTCAAATACAGCGAAAACAAATACCAAAATCCCAAATACGTAACTGAGTCAGAAACAGAAGTCAAAAAGTGTAAGGCCCGGAGGCTACAACATCTCAAAATATCAAACTGAACGAATAACAAAAGCTAAACACTAGAGCTCCAGAACTCAAGATGATCCCCGCTGATCAATCTGCAAAAATGTTAGAAGTAGGGGAATGAGCACACAACTATGCCCAGTAAGCAGCGACCGTCATCAGTAAGGTCACTCAAAACAATTGAAAACAGAAGAAGAAGAGAGATAAGCATTTATCCACAATTCTCAATATCCAGAAGCTTTCAGAACAGAAACAGAGTGGAACTCAAGGGTTCCCCAATTCAGAAACAGTCAGAACACTTAAACAGAAGGGGACCAAAACACAATGCACACACTCAGAAGGGTCGAAGACCCATAGACCATACCAGGTCTCGGCAACGCAGAAATGACTCGAAAGAGCCAAAGGGTTCGTCAACCCCATAGAACAGAAAGGGAATGACCCACACTCAGAACGACGTCTACATGGTATACCACGGAATAGCTCGACCCAGCCATTCACGGCTCAGAAACAAAGTGTAATGTCCCAAAACAGAAGGATTGCTTAAACAGAAGCAAAGTTGCATTTAAATATGCCAAAACACTCATAAATCAGTAGTACAGATCATAAGGAATTCAACGCCGCAGACGGCACTCAAATCGGAGTTCAAACGAAGAAGTTATGCTGAAAACAGAGAGGTGTCCGAACTTGTGTCCTAACGTTGAAGTTCGGACACAAGTCGAGACTCAGAAACCAGTGGATGCCAAATGTCCGAACTTGTGTCCGGACATCAATGTTCGGACACAAGTCGAGTTGAAATCAGATAGAGAAATCCAGAGTGTCCGAACATCCAAGTTCGGACGGATGTTCGGACAGGTTTTACGGAAGAACACGCGGAAGGTCCGACCTTGTGTCCGGACGTCGAAGTTCGGACACAGGTCGAACTTAAATCAGAAGAAAACCTGAGGGTGTGTCCGAACATCCATGTTCGGACAGATGTTCGGACATACCCCGAAGTTTGAAAATCAGAAAGGCAAAACGCAATGTCCGAACTTCAAAGCTCGGACCGAAGTTCGGACAGTGCGAAAACTGCAAATTTCAGAAGACGAACAGAGCAGAAAAACAACACAATTCGATACCACGAATTGCCAATAAGCACACACACCAATCAGACATTAAAACAGGAAACCATGGGGGTTTAGCCATTCCAAAATCACAACAAAACGCTAATAGAATCACACACAAAATCAGATAACGCTCTTGCAACACCCCATGGCTGAACTTCCAAACTGAATCGAGTAACCACCTACCTCAATTAGCAGCAAAAACAACGATCTGAATCAACAAGCGCAACCCGAACAGCTCTCCAACCGGACACGAACACAATCACTAAATTCTCACAACAACGATAATCCCAAATCAGAGACACGGAAGAACCCTAGAACTTGCAATTACAAAACTGTAACACTCCGCATCACAAACCTGAATCAAGACCAGATGTAGTACTGCAGCAGAATCCCAATCCGAAGGCAGCCAACGACAACTGATTCGAACACATTCAGAACCCTCAATCAGAAAAACTGAATAAAACGAAGAAAACAATGAAGTCCCAATTCTGCAATTCAAACCTGAAATCGAAGGGAGAACCACACCGCAACGAAGATCGTCAATCTGATTGCAGCGGTAGAGCCAAAATTCACAACGTAGAAGAGATTGAGAGAGAGGGAAGAAGAGAGAAACTGTCGCTCTGAAAGCACGATGAGACGCTCCTCACGATGGACTGACGTGATGTAAATAATTAGAAAATGTAAGGAATAAAATAAGGAACCCTTCTCCTTATTAACCAATAAAACAATTACCTTAATTGTTTTATGCAAAGACCTTCCTGCCCTTGCCATTAAAAAATGCCGAGTCCCACTGATAGCAAGGAATAAATAATCCAACTTAAAAACATTGCAACGATATAATATAAGGTAGGAATTATACGGGTTATAACATCACCTCCCCCTTAAAAGAATCTCGTCCTCGAGATTAACTCACCTTACTGCTCGAACAGGGAGGGATACTTGGCACGCAGCTCATCTTCGAGTTCCCAAGTCGCTTCACTCTCTAACTGATCTGACCACTGGACCTTCACCATAGGCAGGGTCTTACTACGAAGCCGACGGACATCCCTGGCTAAAATACGAGTAGGCACCGCCTCAAAGCTGCAGTCCTCTCTCAACTGAAGCTGGCTGTAGTCGATCACATGAGACGGATCATGCAGATACTTCCTCAACATAGACATGAAAAACACGTGAACAGCAGACAAAGATGGAGGCAAGGCTAACGGTAGGCCACAGGGCCAATCCTCTCCAGATCTCAAACGGTCCAACGAACCTCGGGCTAAGCTTCCCACGCTTCCCAAACCGGACCACGCCTCTGACCGGCGACACTCGCAGATAACATGATCTCCAACCTCAAACTCAAGCGGCCTGCGCCTCTGGTCTGCATAGCACTTCTGTCTGCTCTGAGCAACAAGCAAACGCTCCCGAATCGTCCTGATCTTCTCTACTGCTCCCTGCACCAGCTCGGGTCCAACCAAGACCCTCTCCTTCAGGTCATCCCAACAGATGGGTGACCTGCACCTCCTACCATACAACGCTTCAAACGGAGCCATACCAATGCTCGCCTGAAAGCTGTTGTTGTAGGCGAACTCAATCAGAGTCACATGCTGCTCCCAGCTACCTCCAAAGTCCAGGACACATGCGCGAAGCATGTCCTCCAAAACCTGATTAGTCCTCTCGTCTGGCCATCCGACTGAGGATGGTAAGCTGAACTGAACGCTAAATTCGTACCCAAGGCCTTATGCAAACTGCGCCAAAATCTCGAAACAAAACGTGGGTCACGATCAGACACAATAGTAGTAGGCACACCGTGAAGCCTCACTATCTCATCCAGATAAAACGAGCTAGGCGCTCCAAACTGAAGGTCTTCTTCACCGGCAGAAAATGAGCAGACTTCGTCAGACGATCAACTATCACCCAAACGGCATCACAACCCGAAGGAGTCCTGGGCAAACCCATGACAAAATCCATCCCCACACTCTCCCACTTCCACTCAGGAATGGGAAGGGGCTGAAGCAAACCCGCTGGCCTCTGGTGCTCAGCCTTAATCTGCTGACAGGTCTGGCACTTCGAAACAAACTCGGAGATGTCACGCTTCATCCCAGACCACCAGAATGACTCTCTGAGATCTCGATACATCTTCACCCCTCCTGGGTGAACTGAATATGGCGCTCCATGAGCCTCCTGAAGGATCTCCTGCGCAGCACTGCATCGTCTGGCACACATACACGGCCTCTGAAACGCAGACAACACATCACTGGAGACACTGAAGTCTGAACTCTGATCTGAAGACAGCCCCTCTCTGATCCGACACAAAGCTGATCTGACTCCTGACCAACCCGGATCCTGTCGACCAACGAAGACTGAACCTGAAGCGCTGCTATCACACTGGCACTGGCTGGTCTGACTACCCAAACACCCATACGCTGCAGCTCTAAGGCGGACCTCTGGACCCAGTCAGAGCACAAGCTACACCCGAAGCACCTCTCCGGCTCAAGGCATCTGCAACAACATTCGCTCTACCCGGGTGGTAGAGGATCTCAAATCGTAGTCATGAAGTAGCTCCAACCACCTCCTCTGTCTCAAGTTCAGCTCCTTCTGAGTGAACAAATACTTGAGACTCTTGTGGTCCGTGTAAACCTTACACGACGCTCCATACAGATAATGCCTCCAAATCTTCAGCGCGAACACTACAGCTGCCAACTCCAGATCGTGGGTAGGGTAGTTCTTCTCATAGGGCTTAAGCTGTCGGAGCCATAAGCCACTACCTTACCCTGCTGCATCAAAACACATCCAGTCCCTTATGGGACGCATCACAGAAGACCTCGAATCCCTCGGTCCCAGAAGGCAAAGTCAGAATCGGTGCGGTCGTCAGCCTCTTCTTAATCTCCTGGAAAGCTCTGCTCGCAAGCCTCGCTCCACTCATACTTGACCTCCTTCCTCAACAGACGGGTCAGCGGGGATACAATCTTAGAAACCCCTCAACAAACTTCCTGTAGTACCCAGCTAACCCAAGGAAACTGCGAATCTCAGCAACATTCGTGGGCCTCGCCCACTCCATCACAGCTCTAATCTTCTCAGGATCCACTGAGATACCGTCCTTCGAGACCACATGTCCCAAGAATACCACGCGATCAAGCCAGAAGTCACACTTCTTCAACTTAGCAAAGCTCACGATCCTTCAGCGTCTGCAAAACAATCCTCAGATGCTCCTCATGCTCCTCTGCGCTCTGGAGTACACCAAGATATCATCTATGAAGACCACTACAAACTGATCCAGATAGGGTTTGAAAACCCGGTTCATCATATCCATGAATACTGATGGAGCATTAGTCAACCAAAAGGCATGACTAGGAACTCGTAATGACCATAACGAGTCCTAAAAGCGGACTTAGGCACATCCTCGGCCTTAATCCTCAACTGATGGTAGCCGAACGAAGATCTATCTTCGAGAACACTGTGGCGCCCGCCAACTGGTCAAACAATCATCTATGCGCGGAAGGGGATAGCGATTCTTGATGGTCACCTTGTTCAGCTCTGTAGTCGATGCACAAACGGAAGGTCCCATCCTTCTTCTTCACAAACAGCACTGGCGCTCCCCAAGGCGAAACACTAGGGCGTATGAAGCCCTTATCTAACAGCTCCTGAAGCTGGACCTTCAGCTCCTTCAACTCCGCCGGACTCATACGGTAAGGGGCCCTAGAGATGGGCTGAGTCTCTGGCGCTAAATCGATGGTGAACTCCACCTCTCGCACTGGTGGAAGTCCGGGCACGTCGTCCTGGAAGACCTCGGGAACTCTCTGACGATCGGGATGCTCTCCAAGCTAGATCCCTCACGCACCTCTGGCAGATACACAAAAGCCCTGGCAGCCCTTCCTCAAGAAACTGGCTGCCTGCATCGCTGACACAATCACCGGCGCACATGGAACTGCATTCCCAGAGAAAGCAAAGCGAGTCCCGTCTGGCAAGTCGAATACTACTCTCCTCGCTGCACAATCTATATGGGCATGGTGCTCTGCTAGCCAATCCATGCCCAGGATCACATCAAAACAGGTCATCCGCATCGGGATGAGGTCAGCAAAGAAGGTCTTGTCCCTAACTACTATGGGACAAGCCTTACACACAGAATCCAACACACAAGGGGCAACCCCACCTAACGGACTACTCACACATAGGTCTACCTCACTAGGCATAGCAGTCAGTCCAAGATCACCCAATAAATCATAGCAGACAAAGAATGCGTAGCTCCAGAGTCAAACAGACAAAATACATCTCGAGAATGGATCTGGAGAATACCTGAGATGACGCGATCACCAGCACGATCACGCTCTCCAGCCATAGCATAAACCCGGGCCTGAGTCTGAGGCTTCTTCTGATCGGACCTCGCCCCTGAATCTGAGCCGGTGCCTCTATCTCCTGAGCCTCTACTGGATGCCTGAGGGCACTGAGCGATCCGGTGCTCCATCGACCCGCACTTAAAGCAGGCACCAGTCTTCTTGTAGCACTCCCTACCAGGATGGGAGCGACCACAAGCCCCACACTTCGCCCCAGCTGACGAAGATGAAGAAGCTCCCCGGCGATCTCCATAGGTCTGCTTCTTCTGAGGAGGAGCAGCCTCCTTCTTCTGAGGCTCTCAGCACGCCTTTTCCCCTTATGGTCCTTGCCCGCCTGTCTGCCCCTGATGTCAGCCTCTACCAGCAGGGCGACATCCGCCACATCTCTGAAGGTCCGGTGACGAAGAGGTGTCACCGCCGACCTGATGTCTGGCCTCAAACCGCTCTCGAACTTACGAGCCTTCCTATGCTCATCTGGCTCCGGAGCATACTTCGACAGGGTCACGAACTTCCTCACGTACTCCTCTACGGTCATATCTCTCCCTGACGCAGCCGGTTATCTCATTGATCTTCTGGTCCTTGTAGACATCCGGATAGAACTGCTTGTTGAACTCCAAGCAGAACTGATCCCAGGTCCAAGGCTGGGGATGTCTACCCATCACCATGCGCCACCACTCCTTCGCCTCCCCCTTGAAGAGGAACGTGGCGAAGTCTACCTTCTGGTCGTCCTCCGACCCCATCACTCTCAGCAGGTCCTCGACCTCAGTAATCCAATGGCTCGCCTCCTGAGGGTCGCCACAGCCGTCAAAAGAAGGTGGCTTTAGCTTCATGAACTCCTGGAGTGCTCGGACTCGGCCTCCCACTGCATTCGCCCCTGCTGGGCCAGCACCACCAGCTCCTCCACCAGCTCCCCCAGCAGCTGCAGCCATCGTCTGCATCAACTGCGTCACAAACTGCTGCACTACATCCGCAGCATCTCCCTGAGGGGTCACTGGTGTCCTACGAGGAGCCATTCTGAGATATACAAATCCAAAACTTGTCAGAACTAACTCATACTGTCAACCACTGTCACAACTGACTCTCACACAAGCAAACACACCCACAGACACCAAAGAAAGCCAAACCTGGCTCTGATACCACTAAATGTAACACCCCTAAAACCGGCCTAAGAGTTAAGGGTGCTACACGCCGCGTATTACTACCTAATAACGCAAGGCTCTAAAACACTCAAACGCAATAAAGGCCCAAAACAAGTTTACATAAACATTGTAAACCAATGTATTCAAATACAGCGAAAGCAAATACCAAAATCCCAAATACGAAACTGAGTCAGAAACAGAAGTCAAAAGTGTAAGGCCCGAAGGCTACAACATCTCAAATATCAAACTGAACGAATAAAAAGCTAAACACTATAGCTCCAGAACTCAAGATGATCCTCGCTGATCAATCTGCAAAAATGTTAGAAGTAGGGGAATGAGCACACAACTATGCCCAGTAAGCAGCGACCGTCATCAGTAAGGTCGCTCAAAACAATTGAAAACAGAAGAAGGAGAAGATAAGCATTTATCCACAATTCTCAATATCCAGAAGCTTTCAGAACAGAAACAGAGTGGAACTCAAGGGTTCCCATATCAGAAACAGTCAGAGCACTTAAACAGAAAGGGGACAAAACACAATGCACACACTCAGAAGGGTCGAAGACCCATAGACCATACCAGGTCTCTCGGCAACGCAGAAATGACTCGAAAGAGCCAAAGGGTTCGTCAACCCCACAGAACAGAAAGGGAATGACCCACACTCAGAACGACGTCTACATGGTATACCACGGAATAGCTCGACCCAGCCATTCACGGCTCAGAAACAAGTGTAATGTCCCAAAACAGAAGGATTGCTTAAACAGAAGCAAAGTTGCATTTAAATATGCCAAAACACTCATAAATCAGTAGTACAGACATAAGGAATCCAATGCCGCAGACGGCACTCAAATCGGAGTTCAAACGAAGAAGTTATGCGTGAAAACAGAGGGTGTCCGAACTTGTGTCCTAACGTCGAAGTTCGGACACAAGTCGAGACTCAGAAACCAGAGAATGCCAAATGTCCGAACTTGTGTCCGGACATCAATGTTCGGACACAAGTCGAGTTGAAATCAGATAGGAATTCAGTGTCCGAACATCCAAGTTCGGACGGATGTTCGGACAGGTTTTACGGAAAACACGCGGAAGGTCCGACCTTGTGTCCGGACGTCGAAGTTCGGACACAGGTCGAACTTAAATCAGAGAGAAAACCTGAGGGTGTGTCCGAACATATGTTCGGACAGATGTTCGGACATACCCCGAACTTGAAAATCAAAGGCAAAACGCACTGTCCGAACTTCAAAGCTCGGACAGAAGTTCGGACAGTGCGAAAACTGCAAATTTCAGAAGACGAACAGAGCAGAAAAACAACACAATTCGAACACGAATTGCCAATTAAGCACACACACCAATCAGACATTAAAACAGGAAACCATGGGGGTTTAGCCATTCCAAAATCACAACAAAACGCTAATAGAATCACACACAAAATCAGATAACGCTCTTGCACACCCATGGCTGAACTTCCAAACTGAATCGAGTAACCACCTACCTCAATTAGCAGCAGAAAACAACGATCTGAATCAACAAGCGCAACCCGAACAGCTCTCCAACCAGACACGAACACAATCACTGAATTCTCACAACAACGATAATCTCAAATCAGAGACACGGAAGAACCCTAGAACTTGCAATTACAAAACTGTAACACTCCGCATCACAAACCTGAATCAAGACCAGATGTAGTACTGCAGCAGAATCCCAATCCGAAGGCAGCCAACGACAACTGATTCGAACACATTCAGAACCCTCAATCAGAAAAACTGAATAAAATGAAGAAAACAACGAAGTCCCAATTCTGCAATTCAAACCTGAAATCGAAGGGAGAACCACACCGCAACGAAGATCATCAATCTGATTGCAGCGGTAGAGCCAAAATTCACAACGTAGAAGAGATTGAGAGAGAGGGAAGAAGAGAGGAAACTGTCGCTCTGAAAGCACGATGAAGGGACGCTCTCACGATCTATCTGACGTGATTAGAATAATTAGAAAATGTAAGGAAATAAAATAAGGAACCCTTCTCCTTATTAACCAATAAAACAATTACCTTAATTGTTTTATGCAAAGACCTTCCTGCCCTTGCCATTTAAAGGAATGCCGATCAGGTCCCACTGATAGCAAGGAATAAATAATCCAACTTAGAAAAACATTGCAATCGATATAATATAAGGTAGGAATTATACGGGTTATAACACACGTGTTAATTTAATTGTTGCTTCCGATGTGTTTATTTGGTATCTACTGCTATCTAAGTTATTAAAGTATTCCCTCTTCTGGCATTGATTTCATGAACATTTTGGTGTTTTTCTGTCTCTGTTTTCGTATTGAAAATCGCATTCAAGGACCTGTTCGAACGTCCGTCTGGACATCCATGTTCGGACAGGGCCCGAGAGTTTGTGTTGATTTCACTGATTTAGGTGTGTCCGAACATCTGTCCGGACTTCAATGTTCGAACAGCATGCGAGGACGAATCCAACTTGTAAGTCTCGACTTATGTCCGAACACAAGCTCGGACCTCTTCTGATTTCACTCTCAACTTGTGTCCGAACTTCCAATGTCCGGACACAAGTTCGGACGCTTCTTTCTTCAGATTTTCTAAAACTCTTGACTTGTGTCCGAACTTCCCATGTCCGGACACAAGTTTGGACATTTGGTTTTCCTCAGTCTGATTTATTCTCAACTTGTGTCCGAACTTCAGACGTCCGGACACAAGTTCAGACAAATGTTGTTTTACAGTTCTAGGACTCGTTTGAAGTCCGTTTTTGAATCTGTTTGCGCTGATAGACTCGTATTTTCATAAGCTTTTATTTAAGGAAAAATCCAGGGTGTTACAACGTGGTATCAGAGCATGGTTTTCAAAATAAGAGAAAAATTGGATTAAAAAGGAATTAAAATGTGGGGTAAGCCATCTTGGGGAATTACAGATTGATGGGATCGGGGTACTGACCGAGTAGGTCTGAGGTGTTAGTCTCAGACCAACTCTGCTTGAAGAATAACTGTGTACAGAAAATAATAACGCGGAAGCTTTTGTTTAAACTTAACAAGATAGGTGAAATACCCCTTACATTTAAATAATTAAATATAAGTAAATAAATATTATTTGAGGGATTATAAATATTATTTGGGGGATTATGAAACCCTAAGAAAGTATATAAACACTTGGGCGTTAAAAACGCACCTAAACTCCTTAAGGTCAAAAACGTGCGCTAAAGCCCGACCTTAAGATAAACAAGATATATAAGCTATAAACTTCACATGAAGTTAACCAAGGATCATTATATGATCTTCAAAACACAGGACTTCATCTAAAACTGAGTGAAAATACAATATGCTCGGGAATTTCCTCAAAGGCCCCTTAAGGCCCGAAAGTCCCGGAAATACCTTATAAAATAAAGTAAAGCATTACACCCCATTCAAAATGCATAATAGTACCTTAATGAACATTTAAGATGAAGTTCTCAAGATAAATTCTCAGTTAAAGACAAAATACTCGGGAGAATTTCTTAACGCTCCTTTTTGCCCGGGTAGCCTGAGAATTGTGTTCTGAGTTGGTATAACCCCATATAACTCAATGTAACACCTTAAAATATTATTATTGACTATAAACAACAATTATAAACACTTGGAACACATAGCGACTACTTATTTTCCATAAATTCCTTAAAGCACAAAAACGCACCTTCGGGTGTCACGAAAATGCGTTTTACGCAAACGCCTTTAAGTTTTTGAGGAGCCACGAGTTGATAAACTTAAAATTGGATAAAATGACCATCTAAATCAATTAATTCCATTACTAAACTCATAGTACAAGTGGGGGATTTTTAGGACAAAAAGGTACCTAAAATCAGCATTTCTTCCTTAAAACTTTCATCTTTTACCACAATAAAAATGTACCAATTAAATGCTGGAACCTATTACACATATTAGTATGGTCTTAGTACAATATAATGGGACAGGAATTAAATGAAAAATTAATCCCATTTAACTCCCATCCCATGCGTTAAAATGGGTGACATTTGACTAAGTTTTGACAAAAATATTGCCTAATGCTATGTGACTCATCCTAGCATGTGATGTGTGCTAATGTAACAAATATAATCGGTTGAATAGAGCTCCTCCATACGTATAACCTGCTAGGAAACAAAGGAAGATTAGTATAGGAATAAGAAAAGAAATGAAAAGCAAATAATTACAACCATAAGAATCTACTTTTGCAAGTTGTATAAGAATCAAACAAAACACCATGTTACTCACCTATTGCTGTCAATTTCTATACATAAGAGGAGGGAATTATTGCTATACTTTAGACAAGATAATACAAGTACCTAACTTACATTATTGTCATCTTACAAACAAACAAAAGCTAATTAACTTTCTAGCTAATTTATTAGCCGTAAGGCTACAGCAATTGAAGCCTCTCATTCATTGATGCCGATCAGACCTGCAAGAAGAAGACAAGATTAGTGGTGTTAATTAACTTAGTAAATTCAAAAAGAAGATAAACACTCACAATGTCTAGTCATCACCTCATTATCAAACAACAAAGACTTCCATTAATTGTTTCCAATCAACCGTAGCATTACTCAATTGGAGAGGCCATAGTGATCAACTTTGGAATCAAATAATTAAAAACAAACATGTCATGGAATAATACCTAATGACATGTCAATATTCCAAGCTTAGTCCTTCACAGTCTTGCATTATACTTACGTGAGTTTTGATTCATTTCCCTTGCCATGACACAACCGAATGGTAAGTTTCCCCTCTTGCTCTCTCTCTTTTCTTCATTTCCTAAATTAATTCATAAGTGTTAATAAACTCCATTAATGGTGTATTAGTTCCTAACACCATTTTAATGTAATTTCCTAGTTAATTCTATCAAGTCTTGAAGCAAGAAATCATCCTAGCAATCTCATCAAACATCGCCAAGCTTAGGTGTTCTAAGGAGGCTTCTTGATTCAACAACAATACAAGGAACAACAAGATCAAGTTAAGGTATATTTTCATGTTAAAAATCTTAAGAAAATTCCTTAGGTAATTTTTGAAAATTTAGGAACTTCTAAACATATGTTCTCTTCATTATTTCATGAAGGAAACTTGGCTACAATCATCCCAAGGTGTATCAAAAATACCTTGTTAAATTCCTAAGGTAAACTCTTGTAAAAATTACTACAAATATTATTTATAAATTTTTGTTAGAAATCTAACAAATGGATCTCCTATATATGTACAAGGAGTTTGAAATATCTTCATCAAAATAACATTTGGAGAGCTTGGAATTCAAGGAAAAATCAAGTACAAGAATTGTCTTGATTTAAAGGGTAAGTTTATATAATTAAGGTTTATTAAGTTTAAGCTTGATTTAAGCTTCAAACTTTGGTATAAAAAATTATGTATAACCTCTAAATAATTAAGGCCGAAAATATATGGGTTATATTGTCAAGAAAAGAAATTATAACATATAAGGTAAGATCATTACCTTAAGGTATAAAATTATGTCACAAAAAATTAAATATGATACATATATGGTTAAACCGAAATATCTAAGGATAATATGTTCTATTTTGAGTTTATAATCATTCTAAGTCATTAGCATAATTTTTGGAAGTGTTATATGGCTTATATACATTTATATGTATTTATTATAAGGTTTAAATCAAGTTTTAAAACTATATAGTAAAAGTATATAAAAGCCGAGAGTTAAATATATTATTTGGGTGATTTTCGAAATATATAAGTGTATTAACTTATATTATAAATTTTGGGGATATTAAAAATAGCTACAAGTATTTAAATGCCTAGTTTAATAATTTATGTGGCTAAAATGTAAATTTTGAAAAGTATGGTGTATGAATAATAATTGCCGAGAGTATAAGGAGTGATTTGATGTATTTATGTTATAATATAAGATAGGAATTAATATTATGAATTTTGGTGAATTTAAATAGGAGTTTAAGTGTTAAGATAACATTTTATAAAGTTATAGGGCTATTTTGTAATTATTGGAAAATATAATGTATGGCCGAGAATTACTTATGATTTTATGGGCATATAAAAGTATTAATTGTGAAATTAAGTCTTGGTCAAAGTGTTGACCAAAAACTTTGGGTTAAAATGATTTATGACATAAAATATTAAGTTTGTAAAAGTTTTGGGGTGAATATGTAATTTATGGAAGTATATATGAAAAATAGAATTTAATATGGGGCGGAAATGTAAATTGAAGAAAGTTATGGATTGTTTTGGTTATTTTAGTGAAATAAATATTAAAACTATAGTTTATAAGTTGATATGTAACTTATATAAAGTTTTGGAGTTAAAAGTATAAATATAGAAAACTATATGTTGAAACCGAAAAGCTTATGGGCTTAATTAGTGATTTATTAAAATTGGTGAGCTTAAATTGTAATTGTCGAAAGTTGGTAAGAGTATTTGGAAAATTGTAAAAATAAGATGGTTTAATAATTACAAAGGATAATGTGGGTAATAAGTGAATTATAAAAGTTATAAGGTTATTTGGTAATTTATAGAAGTTAATATAATTGTTTTACAATTTCCGAAATTGATATGGGTATTTAGTAAATTATAAAAGTATATGGTTATTTGGTAAGTTGTAAATGTTAATGGGTTCAAATTATGATTTCCAGAAATTATATGTGGTTATCTAGTAATTTATTAAGTTGTTGGATATAAAATATAAATACCAAAATAATAAGGTTGGTTTTGTGATTAATAAGGAAAGGAAGTAAACTAGGTAACATAATGTATTATGGTATATTATGGAGTATAATATAAAGTTTATTAAATAATTGAGGATATAATAAAAATGACCAAGGGATATAATTTAAAGAATAAGTGGAAACAATTATGAGTATATAATTAAGGAAGTAGAAATATACTACAAGGTGAAAATTCATTATCACATGTGAAGGTCACATAAAATAACGAACTGTTGAACTACCTAGAGTCACCGTAAAATAACAGGGGGAAATAAAAGAACATGCGAAGTTATTATACAACGAGTATAAACATTACAGTGACAGTACTATAATATTTAATGAATAGTTATATTAATATTACCCGTTATTGTATGTATAAATAACAGCGTACGGGAAAGGTTACTAGAGCGTGAACTGTCAAGCTAGCTGTTGTCACGGTGAACGGTATGTTAATTGTGTGGTCTGAATGTCCTAAGGATTATCCTAAGGTCCAGACATTATATGTTTAATTACCAAGAGCGATATCTATGATTTTATGTATATGATATGGTGTACTGTATTGTTTAAACTGTTGCGTTGTATTTTATACGCGAACGTCCTATGACCGGAAGTTTATACATTTAAACTGGAAGAGACTAACTGACCTTTAGGTATCATTGAGCCTAACTGATGGTCAATTGTTATAGTCTTAATTTAAGTATTGGTTATTATACCACTGACAAAAGAGCTAATGTTTAAAGAGAGGAATCCAGACTGCTTCGACTTTCTGGTTGCGCATCGTGATCACTACGAGGGGCTTCAAAGGGCAGTCACTCAAGGGAATCCATTAGTCACATTAGATGATGGCGGAGGGCACTACCGTTGGTGCACAGGTTCGACCGGATCGGTCAATTAACCAGGGCCATAGGGTCAGCTAGTAAACAGTTCCAATGGAACACAGGGGACATTCGTCCATTAAATAAGTTATTAAGGTTTGACTTAACATGTCACTTGAGGTGGAAATTAATTGGAAAAGGTTAAATGATTGGTTTACAGGTTAAGGGTCAAGTGGCTAACTAACAAAGTACAAGTTTAATACGCGTATTTTGTTTGGTGATTGTTATGGGATATTAATGTGTGATTATTGATTATTGCTATGGATTATTGTTGTGTGGTTATTGGTGTTGTGTGCTATCGTACACTGATGTTTACAGGAGAGTTATTATGTGATTGTTTAATGTATACAGTTATCACTGTTGTTATTGTAAACCGGTATTTTATGTAATGAATCTAATATCAAGATGGCTATAACGACTTAAGGAATCTAAATGATTTAAGACTACATTTAGCATACCAGCATTTCGATTGCTGAGCCCTTTATTGGGCCAAACATTCCAGGTTATTGAAGAAGACCCAAGCCGAAGTGCGGGACACGGGGGTAGCTGATGTGTTTGCAGCAAACACCTTTGGATTATTTTGTATTGTAAGAAAGAGAATGTTGCTCATTTAGTTGGATTTGGTTTGTAATAACTAGGAGCGCTCAGTATCTGTTCATCACAGCGTGTAGAGTTAAGGTTGTTGGATGGATGCCTTGTTACTCACAAGGGTGGGTAACGGCGTGTAACACCAAGGTAGTTAGTTTTATTTTCAGCTGTGATTTGCTATTTATTATGCTACGAATTATGACGTTATTACAGGTTTAGATTAGGGGTGTTACAAAAAGTGGTATCAGAGCGGAGTACCGCTCTGATGAAAGATACTGAGTCTAGGACAATGAGCATAGGAATATTGGGATACGGGAAAACGTCTGTGAGGATTTGTGAGTTAGAAAAACCCTAGGGATATTTTATTGTTAGTAGTTAACCCTCTTACATGTTTGTGATTGTGTATGTGATACGGTGTAGCAGCCGAGTAGAAATAATAGTATATTATCTTAGATGTCGACAAGCGGAGGACCATATGGAGGCAACAGCGGACGCAGTGGCGAGACACCGGCGGATGTTCCAGAGGTACCAGACCTAGCAGCAGCCATGGCAACTTTCGCGCAGCAGCTAGGAGCTCAAATTACGGGAGCCATACCCCACCCCCGCAGCCCAGGGAAACCAACTGGTTAAAGAGCGTTGCAGACGCGAGAGTACCAATTTATTCAGGGGAACCGAACCCCGCCACACTGGAAAAGTACATTGTAGAGCACCAGAAAGCGTTCAAAGCTGTTGGAGTTCCAGAAGACCAGCAGGTCGACATCGCCGCATACAACCTGAAGGACGCAGCTGACGTTTGGTGGCGGTCTGTAGAGGGCCACCGTAGAGCTACACCGGACTTTGGATGTACAGTGTTTGTAGAGGTGTTGCGGGAGAAGTACTACCCCGAACACATAAAACAGGGAAAAAGGCAGGAGATCGAGACCTTAGTCCAAGGGAGTCAAACAGTTGACCAATACTACGCATGGTGCACCAGTTTGTTGGACTACATACCAAGAGTGGACTACTCCAACGTAGAAAGAAAGAAGAGAAAGAGTACTGAAGGAGATGATGGTGGAGCAACCTCTGACGGTTACCACACAAAGGGGAAGAAATTCTTAGATAGGAAGAAAGGGCGGAAGGACTTCCATGATCAGAAGACAAGGGAGCAATTCCTCGTCTGACCGGCTCAGCCATTGATGCACAACCACGGAGATCAGCACCACCTAGAGGCAATAAGCCAACCCGACGTCACTATTACTGTAAACGTTGTGGAAATGATCATCCAGGCGTAGATTGCGCAGGAAGGAAGGTGGAGTGCCGCTATTGCAAAAAGGAAGGTCACAGGGAGTATGAATGTTTTTCCAATCCAGGGAGCCGAGTATACAAGGGAGCTAGAGGTTCACAAAGGACACCAGTTATTGAGGCGGGCGGACCAAGAGTAGGCCAGGCACCGCAGAACAACACCTATGCTAGAGGACCGGCAGAACAGCCATCCTCATCCGTGAGTCGGAAAGGAAAGGAGATAGTTCCATGAAGAAATAGCATGTACACAGTGGGAACTTCAGACGCTGAGGCTAGTGCTCAGCGCGAAACCGGTAAGCCTGGAACTTAAACCTAATGCATGATGCATAAATGTGTGTTTATATTTTTAGTCAATGAGACTTATATGTGATTAGTAAGTATCAAAATTTAGAGAGACCTAACTTAGGTAACCTCTCACCTAATAGGATACGTCGATATTTATTTTTTCCCTTACCTATGAGATCGAGATCACCTGAGCCTATGAGCGAAGGTCAGGGATATCCAGAGGCATAATACCGAGTACTTCGACCCGGTATGATCCTACTAAGAAAATACTTAACTATAGATGAACAAATAATTATTATAAATGAATGTAGAACTTGGGGATAATCCTTGAAGGATTTTATATTCAAGGATATAGGAGTGGATCAAAACTTAAATTATATGATAAGTATGGGTAAGGATTGGGATCCCAGTTGTAGAATTCTCCACAGGGAGATGATGCTGAGTTTTATGGTGATAAGAAGAGTATGATAAGGCGAACAAAATTATTTTAAAGTTAAGAGACGCGTTGATATTTTGTGGAGAATCCAGATTAGTGTACCATGGAAATTAAGAGTATTGGGATATATGGTGTAAGATAATACAGTGAGAAATAGTAAGTTAGTTTGTGCTTGAACGACGAAGGGCGTTACCAACTGTCCAATCTTACAGTAAATACAATTATGGCCTGCCTAAACGACGAGCAGATGTCATGAAAAAGGAGTACGTTAATTATATAAAATACATAAGACTAAATGAATTGTCAAAAGGTCTGATGAGACCTGCACGTATAGAGCAAACACTGAAATTTTATGGGATACCCAGGCACCGAGCTCACCGCTCAGTGCGATACTAGGAAATCTTACGATCCCTTATTAACTCCGAGAGAAAATAGTGCAAAACCTTGAAAGATGACTATAGAGAAACAGGATCTCAAAAATATAGCTAAACATCCATCATGGATAAGCATAAGTTTTGAATACCTGAACAAATACCAAGGGTCTCAGCTAGTATTACTAGTGACAATGTTGGACTCTTAATTAACAAAGGGGAGAGAATAAACTTTGAATCTATATTTTCTAAAGTCGGGGAAACGACCTAATTAGCAAAGTCAAATGCTATATATACATACAATTTAGAGGTTGTAAACCTAAAACGTTGAGGAGTATTGATACATTTCAGAGGGCTAGGGTATCGTTAAAATATATCTACCCTATTTTGAGGCCATCGTCCTACACTATCCTTATGGTTATATACGAGCATATGTCTTTTATGGCAGCTCAAGTTAAACGCGAATAAAGATTGCAACAAATCAAATAAGGTTAACCCTATATGTAATATAAATTTTAAAATAAACATGGTAATAAGTAACTCTCCTTGATACATATAATGAAGGTAGAGTAAGTTATACTAAGAGTTTAAATTAAATATACACTAAAAGTGAGTGGGAGTTAAATCTAAAAGTAGGGAAACATACCCTTGACTTGTAACAAGTGTTCTTACGAGAACTATCTTAACGTTATATACAATTTCTATGAATCATAAATTGAAATACCCCGAACTTAAATATAGGGATTTAAAAATTAATCTAATACGTATTTAAGGGCCTAATGGTACCTAATGAATACTAGTAAGGAAAAATAAATCCAAAAATAGATAAACTCTTGAAAAGCGGAAAACGCCAAATAAGCATTAAATAACCATAGGAGGTATGAGACCTCGGTTAGCGTATTATACGAATCCTAAAGGTTTAATAAGGCCTAATAATATATGGGAACAACTCCCGAAGAAAACGGATCCAAATAATGTATTAAAACGCTAATAGAGCTTTAACGCACATTTTTCGAGAAAACCCGAAAACGTGATTTTAAGTGGTCAAACGAACCCGTAAAAATAAGCCATTAAATAAATATTATTAAGCATTTATGAAAGCTTAATAACCAATAAAAATAAAGAAACGGGAAAATTCTGGTAAACGGGCCCGGTTAGTGAACAGTACCTAAACCGGGTAAAATAACGAGCGTTTTCTGTAAAAGACGAAAAACGCTCCAGCTAATATAACTGTAGGGGGCCGGTTTTTATCAGTCAAATAACTCCCTCACACACACATGTAACTAGCTAACTAATAAGAGAGCCAAAAAGCAAAAAGCAATAAAGTAAAAACTACTTTATTTCCCTTCCCTCTCACCTCACTCTCACATTTTCACTCACCTCTCTCTTTCCTCTTCCCCCTCCTTCGTACTCTCCCTCTTCCTTCTCCCTTGGGCTGCGATTTTGGAGCTCCCCCAACAACAACAATGGCAACTCCCACTTCCTCCCATGCTCTACCTCCATGTGAGCTCCAATCACAAAAATAATTACATATTTGTAATCCCCTCATCATCCTCTACACTTCTCTCTTTTCAAAATCCAAAAATGAGGAATTTCATCTCCATGGGGTTTCCCCATTCAAAGAGGAAATGGCACCAATGTAAAGCTTGGAGTCTCCTCTCTCCATTAAGGTAAAAATCTATATGAAAAACTCATGTTTTCTCCACCTTACTCCATAACCGATTTTTGCCTCTTTGTAATGCCTTGTTTTCTCTCTCTCCTTTGAGCAAAATATCAACCTAGCAATGGTGGTGGATTCACCTTCTTGAACCATGGGCTAAAACCCCTTCTAAAACTCTCCAAAGGTAAACCCTAGAAATTTCATTTCAAACACTTCAATGAATTGGCATTAATTTAAGGGTTAGTATATTAATTGTAGTGTTTTGTGTTCATTGGGTGATGGGAATGGAGTTTGGCAACTCCATTCCCCACATGGCCGATTTGGGCAAGAAAGGAAGAAGGAGGAGAGATGAGAAAGAAAGAAGGAATTAAAAGCTCAAGGTAAGAGCTCCTTCCTAATGTTAAGTTCTAATTGCATTAGAGTAATGGGAATGGGTGAACTAATTAAGGAACCCAAAATAATGTATTAGTAATGTCATTTTGGGAAGTTTGAGTGTTGAACTAGTATGTGAATTGTAGGCCTTAGAGCCAAGTGTATTGTGTATGTGCATTAGTAATGTGGATTGAGGAAGTAATGGTGTACTAAGATTTTGTATGTGTGCTGGTAGAACCCTTGTGGTTTGGCTAGATTAGGAATGAGTTTGATGGGAAAATACATATGTGGAGAAGTAAGAAATGTAGAGGAACTATGGCAAAATTTTGGTAAGGATATGTATATGTATGGATGACTTGGTGAATGGGAAACCAAGGTGTGTATTGGAGTTAGTAGAGATGTTTAATGACTATGGAGTAGTAGTTGTGGTAAGAGAATGAAAGGATATAAAATCTGTAGCAAGAATTGTTGAATGGCATTGGGGAAACTAGGAGGATTTATGTACTTGACCTTGGGAGTGAGTGTTGGACTTGAAGAGGAGAGGCAATGCATTGTAGGCATTGGAAATGGCATTAGGAGAGGAAATTATGTATGGAGGAGGTGGGAACCAAAATCTGTAGCAAAGAGGTATTAAATTGCATTGTAGAAACTAAGAAGAAATAGTGTGCAAGATTGGTAAGAGGAGAGTTGGACTTGGGTATAGGTAATGTAATGGCTTGGAAATGTATTTGGGATGCTAGTAATGGTATTGGTAGTAGAAGTATTAGATGTGAGCATTGAGCTTTAAAATCTGTAGCATAAGTGTAACAAAAACTGTTACAAGTGTTGGAAGAGAAGTGAGGGAATTGTGTAAGTTGTTTGATGGATTTAGTAATGGATTTGGTGGATGAATTAAGGTGATTTAGAATGTTTAAAATAGTAAA
>JAIOTZ010000092.1:0-89857 GCA_023374045.1 Limonium bicolor
AGGAAGATGAAAAGTCTGAAAACGTTGAAAGCGGGCGAAAGGTTGCATGCAGAAAAGAAAAGGAGAGAACAAAGTGAGTTAGGTAAGGGATGCACAAATTTTGGTGCTTTTTGCAAAAGGAACAAACCTTGGGTTGCATAATTAACCCATTCACCCAAGCACACCATAATCATTAGTATAGCATTCCAAAGCAGATGATTTCAACCAACCAACATAGGAGAGGCAAACTGAAGCACGATGAAAATGAAGCTGAAGGACAACCCCTCAGGATACCACCTAGTGGAGAGAAAGGGATGCTACTTGATAAAAATCATCGAACTTAGAGATACTATTATATTTTAAAAGATGTTGTATTACTCCAAATATTACTTGATACCTTTTGTTTTACATAAAAGCTGCTGCCTTACCCCTCCTGGTTTCAAACAAAAAGTCCTATGTATGCAAGACAGAATACTCATAAGTTTAGGACTCTATGGAATCTATAAATATAAACGACTTACATGCAAATATACACGCTATCCAAAGTAAAAGCCATCTTTAACATACATGAACAATCAAACATTAACCAAAAATAAGCACTCAGCGTTGGCTCTTTGATTTGTTCAAGACCTCTTTAAGCACAAAGGCGATGCGTTCCGCCATATGGTATTCAAGGAATCTATCCTTGATCCTCTCATATCCTTTCCTTCCCATTGACAATCTCTTCTCTGCATGTGTTGCAAGCTCCACTATGTTCTCTGCTAGAGCAGCCACCCCTTCAATCCCAACAGGGTGCAATAAACCAGTTGATTGATTCACTATAATCTCCATGGTTCCTCCAGCTGCCGTTCCCTGATAGATCAGAAGAATTATATCAGCCTCACTTCAGATATTCATCTTCTAGAACTTAATTTCTTTTTCATAGATTCGTTGCTCAATCTTTCAGAGTTTTAACATGAATTAAGAGCTGTTACAGATACCCACCAATTCTGTAGCAGGAGATGGAGCACTTATATGTCAACCATATCGACAGAGTATATATCAACGGTTCCGATAACATTCAGAATCCAACTGACTAGAGGTTCATCATTTCTTACCAGAACAGGTAACTGAAATGCCATGGCTTCAATTGTTATCCTTCCAAAACATTCCCCTGTCCCCTGCATAGCAAGAAAGAGGTCTAATCTTAAGACGAGGAGCAAGTATAAACCCACCAGCCTAACTGCTCGAGTATCACTTTCCGATTTCTCAAGACTTTACTGGGATGAAACAAATTATGGCATAGCTGGGATACACATAAGTTGCATCAGTGAGCACCTGAGCGTTTTGAACAAGCATGTCAGCCGCAGCTAGATATGGAGTCACAGTCAAGGTTTTATTGATGATGTGAACGCAGTCATGAAGATTCCTCCGAATTATTGTGTCGCGCAGCTCTCTTTCAAGCTCACGGCGATGAGCTTTCATGTCACTGCCAACTATCACAGCATGGAGCCGAGGTACCTGCAGCTTCTGCTTTTTTATAAGCCGCAGACTCTGCATGAACGCTCGAGTAAACTTGTCTTGTCCTTTCCCCCGAGATACACCTGTGATTACAAAATGCTTAAAAATTATTGAAGTCCACCAATATTGGAGCATACAGATGCTTTAAATCTTTTATTTAAATAAAAAAGGATGCTTTAAATCTTTTCTGGTAAAATTAAACTGGAGGATTGGAATATTGCATCAGGTATAAAAAAATCTGCAAAAAAGTGTGGTGTGGAATCAAGTGGCGCTTAAATAAAAGGGAAAATTCATGAGATACCCCTGTTTTCTTTCGTAATTCACAATATACCCTGTGATTTTAGTAATTTAACTTTAAACATGCTTAAATGTTGTCCAAAATTTATGAAACTTTACATGGACGATGCTAAAGTGTTATATTTTGGTCCAATATCAATTTTAAAGCCTTTTAAGCTCACATGTGACCTGTGGGACCCAATGAATATGTGACTGTTCATTGGGTCCCACAGGTCACATGTGAGTTTACAAAACTTCAAATTTGATATTGGACCAAAATATAACACTTTAGCATCGTCCATGTAAAGTTTCATCAATTTTGGACAACATTTAAGCATGTTTAAAGTTAAATTACGAAAATCACAAGGGTATACTGTGAATTACGAAAGAAAACAGGGTATCTCATGAATTTTCCCTAAATAAAACAAGCATGAATCAGTATGGCATATTACAGGATTTCAATGAAACATTTGACGGTCAGCAAAAATATAATGTGAAGGAGCAACCCCACATACTGTTTATTATAGCAACCACAAGATCATCACTTCCAACTCCAAGGGATTCACGGACATGTTCTCGTAAAACTCTCCTGGCAACACTGTTTTCAGCCACTTCCATGAGCTCTTGGCTGTTTCCAAGGTGCACCACATAAGGTTCTGGCATCTTCATACTGCAACAACATACAAATACACAAAACCATCATGATTCAGCTACCACGGATCTATAAACTCAAGTTATAGAAATACAGATGACGGAATTCATCAGCAGCAGCATGAGGCTTAATTACCCCATCTTTCTAGTCGTGTTTTTCCAGTATTCTGCAGTGACCCTCGAATCAATCATGACAGCGGCGACAGAGGGAAGGTGTTTGATATACTGTGGGTTGAAATAATGGGTTCTCATCTCATGAATCCACCACAATACCTTTGGAAGCACAAGGGGAGCTTTATCATTCAAGACAGTATCAAGCCACATCCCTGCTACAGCGGTGTTGAGGATCACCACATCAGCTTTAAGAGCCGTATCTACAGCTTCCTCACTCCTCGAAGAGAAAACCTGAATTGCAGAAAAATAATTCAGAGAAACATTATAGATCAAAGGTTATGGTATTATTATCTACCTAACCTAACCAAGAGGAAAGGTTAAATTCAGACCTGAACTCCTCGGTCTAGCATCTTATTCTCCAGACTACGAATCACCTCCTCTGGCAATGAGTATTTGTGGGATGTGATCCATACAACTTCAGCACCATTAGCACGCAGAAGGAATGCAAGCTCCATCAACAACAAAGGTCCACCTGTATTTGTAATACAGAACACTATACTTAAACGCACTCCCATGAATAATATTTGGAGCAACACAATAAATTCAACATCCTGCATCTATTTCTCCTCGGAAAATGCCTAATACTAATCAATGCACACTCTGATTTTTCTTTTTTCTGATGATTTTCAGAAGATGCATAATGATATGTTGGGTATTTCAGCTTTCATGATATTGACTCACGCTAAAAATCTTATCAGCCTTTTAA
The DNA here is from genome assembly GCA_023374045.1 of Limonium bicolor. Lineage (NCBI taxonomy): Eukaryota > Viridiplantae > Streptophyta > Magnoliopsida > Caryophyllales > Plumbaginaceae > Limonium > Limonium bicolor. The sequence goes on from JAIOTZ010000092.1 coordinate 3,287, forward strand.
TTTGCTTGACCTATTCCACACTACCTTAGTACAATTCCGACTCATATATACCTTTCTCATACAGTAGTTATCTGCGGCATACAGTTATGCTAATTTGAATTATGTAATCTACCCACGTTACAAGTAGCATCACTATTTAGCGCAGTGAACGGAAAATGATGTATCCAGAAACATACCAGAGAGGGAAAGCTCATGGGAGACCAAAAGAACGAGCTTAGACTTCATAAAACCGAGCGGGTTCTCCAGCTTTGGCATAGCACTGATCCTGACGCTCAACGGACGTTGATACTGATCACTGCCATTAAAATCTTCACCATCGTCATCACCTCTACCATCGTCCCCGCGGCGACTGTTGCAGGAGTTGGGAGCGGGGCGCATATATACTACGAAGAAAGTGGAAACGGAGAAGAGGAATATAAAGATGATAAGCCATTTCTTTTGAAGTGTCAAAGTTCCAACCGGGTGTAGCTTCGCCATCTGGAATTCCCCCCAGAACCCAGCTGAAACCTCCGATTAACTTCAAGGATCTGAAATTGGAGAGCTGAAGGGCAGAGGGATGAAGAATTGAAACAAGAGTGGTGGCAACAACAGTGAAGGTTTGAGCTTCCATTGCCTCCCGCGTTCTTATTCTTGTCGGAATCTGGGCAGACGAGATGTTGTTATCGCGGAAGGCATTAATCTTATGCATATCCCACGGCGATGGCTGCTGTTAGAGCAGGGTTACTAAACAATTCGGCATGTGAGATCTTTCCTGAAAAGGTAGCATCAACAATTCAACGTAGTCAGGTCTTTCTTTTGTTTTGTAGCGTAGTCGGTCTTTTCAAGTCAGGTCAAAGAATGAATCGACTGGCTCACCCTTCTGCAAATCAGATGAGTACGCCTGTGTCCGTCGGTGTGTTTTCAGGGGAGTTCTCATAAATATTTTAGTACAATTTTTTTTTGAAAACAAAGTTCAATAGAAAATTAAAGAACGGGAATCACGTTCTCAATCTATGAATTGACCCCGGCTGTTTGCTTTATGACACGTTTTTCCACTTCAATATTAAGCATATAAGATAAAATAATTTTATAAAACTAAATTTTGTAACATATAGTTTATCATGTAAGGAATCATATGCAAATTTAATTTTCAAAATTAATTTATCTTATATGTTAAAAATTGAATCAAACGACATGTCCAAATAGTAACATGACGGTCAATTGAGGACGGAGGGAGTATATACTGAACCAGTCACCTTTTATTTTTGCGTTATGGTACCGCTTACGCCATCTTATACGTTTTCGTTGTGTTGCGAATTGCAGATTAATGTAATTTTTGACATGATTCATGTCGGTTTCTTGAAGAAAAAAAAAAACATGATTCGTGACGGGTAGCGCGGGTTATGAATGGTCCTACGTAGAGCTGATATGTCTGGCCACCACAGCCTGGTCTGACCGGCGCGTAAAAAACTTGACTAAGTCTAAATTTGATTGGTTTTCAGACTGGACTGAACATAAAATCAGGTCCAAACAAAACCAGACCCAGACCAGACCAGACCGCGGCATATTCGTAACTCCGTGGATAAGTCCAATTTGACCTGATTTTATTTTATTTTTTAAAAAATATATAATATATACATATTTAATATAATTTATTTATAAAATATATACTAAAATTATATATAATATTTAATTGTATTTAAATTATATATATAATATATAAATCTACATTAAATTATATTAATTAATTTTTTATTAATTTATATAACAAAAATATAAAAAATTGGGGCGGGCAAGTCGGGTTTCCACAAAGATGGAAAAAACTGGGCTTAGCCCGGTCCGAACATGTAAACAACCGGGTTTGGTTTTTTTAAATAGGTCGATGGACCTAAAATTTTTCTCTGGCCCGACCCGTCCACCCGAATGATCACCTCTAGTCCTGTGTTATTTTGAATTGTTCAGATTTTTGTTTTTCCTCGCACATGATCCGTTTGTTGTCAGTTTTCAAATACTTGTCAAATACTGAAATTAGTGTTAGTTATCAAAACAATTTTCAAAAGGAATGTTTGAATAAAAGAAATTGTGGAATCGGTATAAAAATTAATGGTAAAAAATGGCAAAAGACAGAAACGTCAAGGATCATTACATTAATATCATACAATTTTTTAAATCAAAAGCGTGTCAGTAGATTTGAGAATTTGGATTCATGAGAATTCTCAATACATTTTTGAAACTGTTCTTCCATGATGATGTTTTAGTCTTCGACCTTTTGCAATATTTTTTTAAATTCTTTTAGTTGTTTTTATTGACACTTATTATAATAGTTATCAAGATACCTCCAAATTTTAACCCAGTTCCAACCCAATGAAATATACATAATTATTTTTTGAAAACAATGAAATATACATATTTTAAGTCTAACAAATTCAACCAAATTTTGCGGAAATCAAAATAATTTAATAAAACATCCCTTATATCTACACAAATAAAATCTAATACATAACAATTGCTCTCATTATCCTGAGTAAACATAACCATTCAAAAAAGATTGATCCATTAGACCAATCCAGGTAGACCAATCGTAATTGATTGAACTCTCAAAACTCAATCGGGCATAAGGCCGACTATCCTAGATCAGACAGTCACTTATAAGTAGGGGTGTTCATGACCGGGGATTGTCGGTTAGTTAAATTTGATAACCGTAACTGGTTTATTTAGAAGCGGTTAACCGAAACCGGTTAATCGTCAATTTTGGTGTGGTTTTACCGATTTAACGGTTAACTGAAATGATGTACATTCATGTGTTTCTTTCTTATAATTAGTAAACAATGTGCGGTTTTTTCCGGTTTTGGTGCGATATTAAACCGGTTAACCGCCGATTTTGATAAGATTTTATTGGTTTTGGTATAATTCTAACCATTAACTATATAATTATATATTTATTTTTGGTAAATCTAATAATTAACCATATAGCTTTATACTTATACTCACAAAAATAAAAAAAATTAAAAAATTAAATGCTTAAACGGTTTTTTCGGTTAACCGGATTCGTCAAAATCAATAACCGAAACCGGAACCGGGAAACTAAACGGTTCGGTTAACCGAACCGGAAAACGACTTCGGTTAACCGGGTTTCCGGTTTCGGTTTCACCGATTCCGGTCCGGTTTGACGGTTCCGGTTTTCCATGATCACCCCTACTTATAAAGTATGAATGTGTCGCGCCACCATTCCCTAGACACAAGAAAAGAAACATATAACTAACCATCCCATGTGGGTTGGTTGCTTCTTTTTCTACAACTTTTATAGCTACCTTTAATCATTTTGAAGGGATCTCTAGGCAGTCGGTTTTTGAAAAGAAAAAAAAATCGAAGCTCTAAAGGTCTTGAGAGCAGAAGAATAAGACTGTATTCAGTTCTTCCTCCACTGAAGCTTGTCCTTTTCACCCATTTTCATGGCTATTAACTCTTCCCTTGCTCTTATTTTTCTTTTGGTGACCGAGTATTTCATCATCTACCCCAAAAATCTTTGACCCCAAAGTTAGGTCTAGCAAGAAATTCCCCACTAAGAAGACGTTTAACAATCAACTAACCACCAACATAAGAATGAGTCAGTTTAGAAATCACTCATCACCCTAATGAACTTCTTAGAAGTGTTGATTACTAAATCCATACTCATAACTCAAATTTAAGATACCCGACATAAACTCAAATTTGGGTTGATGTCTACCACCCTTAAACACATTTATGATATTCTAATAGAAATCGTACCTGATTCGAACAGATGCGGGTACTACCTCGGATCCATATGTGTCAATTTATTGACAATGGTCTACTTCTTTTATTCAACTCAAGACAGAACGAAAATGGTTTTTATGTCTATTACATTTGCTAGAAGAGAGTCGCACAGTGCGACTCTGTGTCTGACTAATGAGTAACAGACCCCGCCTTTATATATCTAGGATAAGAAAGAAACGAAAATTACATAAAGGTCCTAGTATTGAATTACAAACTACAGACTATTACATAAGTCCTAACATACAAACTAGACGCACGTAACACATATATCATCTATGCTCCAATATCCCCCTCAAAGAGCACAGTTTTTGTGTGTTCATAAAATGTGCTCTTTGTTGGTGACCTGCAAGACGTGAAGGCTGATGGTGAGAGAATTGTCTGTATTTCACTTTCTGTTATCCTGTTACTACAAACCCAAACTATTAAATGAATTATGGTAACTCTTACCGGTTAACAATTTGGTCATCAAATCAGCGATTTGCTGTGTGCTTGGAACATGTTGAACTTGGATCAAACCTGCCTTTAATTTTTCACGAAAAAATGACTGTAACACCCCGGTTTTCACACCCTAATTTATTATTTTTTTTGTACAACTTTCTACAATATTTTACAGCGGAAGACTAAATAACACCTAAGCCAAACCTGAGTGCTACCGCCACACCCACACCAACTAGTGTGGATGCTAAGGCTAATCCACCTACAACCTAACTCCCGGATCATGCTCCAAGGAGTTTGCCACTTACAAATAAAAAAATTCCTAGTTATGTCGGCGCGTTCCCTTGTCCCAAGCTCAAGAGCAATATCACACAACGAATCAACTTGACCTGCAACCATAAACACAAATCTGTGGCCAGCAAGCAATCACACAAAGGGGCCACAGGCACAAACCAGAAAAAACGTCAGCAAAGCTGAGTACAAATATCACACCCCCCTGTAAATTCATTCTCTCTCTCTCTTTAAAACTCTTTGTATAACAATTAAGCATCAGACAAGCATAGGCAAGCAGTAAGAGTATATCACACAGAAGAGTTTACCTGCCCTTGTATTACCGTCACATTCGTACCTCGTGCCTCAGATCAATCTCAACACCCCACTGGAATCACAAAGTGAAATCCACAACTCTCAATTCTCTGGCCCTATGTCCTTAAGTGTGCACACCCCCTAAGGCTAACCATAGCTCAAAGAGTAGATCATAGGACGACCCCAATTCATTGGTAGGAGTCTAATAATCAGTCGCCAATACGGCAAGCCATAAAATGACTTAATATTCAGTTGCTCAAATAGCTTTTCTCAATGAGGCTAACCATAGCCTTTCTCAATATCACCATCCAAAACCAACAAGTCCACCATCACATAGTATCACACACAATATAATTTCCAATCCAACATTCATAATCCTGACCAACATAATTTGTAAAACTCTTAAATAGATTCTTCACAATTCATGTAATAATAAGCTCCTCCCATGAATATATCATTCACCCCACCAGAAACCAGATCAATCTCTTATCAGTCATAAATCAACATTCAACCAAGGATAACTCAAAATCATTCCCAAAACCTTCTAGAACAATATTACAACACAATCATCCTTAGAAAGGGGTTAAGATATCCACATCATATTTTCTGATAAATAGTCAAACCAATATCATTCCAACCTTTCAAGGCTAAACCAAGCAACAAAACACCCAAAACCACACTTAAACACAATTTTCCTTCTTTCCAAGTTTTAACACACATACATATCCTTACAGGACTTCCTTATATATTTTACACTTCACAATCTCATAAAACTTAAACCACAAGTCATATTAGGACTATAATGACCAGATAAACCATTAAATCCAATAACCAACACACAATTACACTTATACAAGCTTAAAGCACACCTTTAACCAAATCACTTCCTAATAATTCGAATGACTTCCCAAATGATTTCGACCTAAAATTTTGACCATGGATCTAAATTCGAAATATAAGAATACCCTCAAAATTTCAAGGCAAGATGAATTCGGAAACCTATTTAACTAAGTCTCAAGGCTTAAAGCACCATTTAAGCCCTCCCACCTTAACCTAGCATTTTATGTCTAACCACGAGTTCCCACCACCTATAATCAATTATTATGAGTTCATATAGGTAGAATAACACATCAAACTCAATGAAATCCCATCGAAATCACTCATGGAGTCTTAAAACACATTTTCCTTCCTTCCTTCCTAAAGTTTTCCTAGAAATTAGCCTACTTCCCAAGGTATTTTCGCCTGAATTTTTGATCTTAGTCAAGTAATAACTATCTAAGAACACTGTCAAAATTTAAGCTCAAGAGAAGCTAGGGTTCGGAAGTTACCATCAACAAGAGTTAAAGCTCAAAATCAGGGTTTAAAGAAAGAAATGGTGAGCATAAGTGTTACCTGGACTCTCCTTGCCATTCTAGCCACGACCTTACAAGTTCCTTAGCTAATTGAATCAATTTCTTCCTTCCACCAACCAATTCGCCCAAGGTCACCAGCTTCTTCTCCCTCCTTGAAATCTTGTTTTTCCTTGATTTCTAGCTTGAATTCTCTTCTCTAATGGTGGGTGTTGTGTTCTAGGAGCTCTATGATGGACATCTAATGGCGTTTCAGTGTGTAGAGAATAGCAAATAAGCCAAGCCCCCATCTCCTCTTATATAGGCGTGAATGGACTTCAAATGGGAGTTAATTTTACTTCATAATTAAGTGTAATGATTAAAGAGATAAACCTTATCCTTTGTAACCCCTTGGATGATGGACACTTGGCTAAGACTAATCCCAGCCCTTGGAGTGTCTCCTCCCTCATTAATGAATGGATAAGGCTTATCCCTAAAATGATTACAAAAGGACGAATTAGTGCATAGTAAGGAGGTTAAGGAAGATGTCTTCATTTACAGCCGTCGGATCGTAGATATTTTGCTTGGATTAATCTCCACCATCCATGTGTGACCTCCCCTCATTAATGAAGGCGACACAAGGCTTCTCTTGATTGGACCATGTGTAACTAATCATCTCTTGACACCTCGACGCTTACATCATCATTATGTCATGCAACATCATCACTCAGCATCATCACTGCTGCATCACTGCATCACTCACTGATCATCATCACTGCATCACCACTGCATCATCACTGCTCATCATGGTCAAAGTTGACCATTGACCAAGTTTTGACCAATGTCCAATGTTTGACCGAGGTCAGACCAAGGTTGACCTAGGTTTGACCACAGTTGACCGGGGCTTTTTGACCTCTAAATAACTTCCCGAAATTTCATTGTTTTATGGGACTTCCTTAATTAGGGTTTCTCCAGGGTTTCTTGGTTGATTCCCAACCACTAGGGTTTCCTGGTGTTATCTAATAATTCCTATGGAACTATGGTTTCCATTAGGGTTACAAAATTCAGGGTATTACATTCTCCCCCCGTTAAACAAAGCTTCGTCCCCAAGCTTGAACTCACCTCACAGTCACATCACATAACAATAAGACTTATCAACATTATTTCTCCACTATACGCATTATATCTACATAACAACACAAAGATTCTCAACCACCACAAGTGATTTATATAACTACCTCAAATAACAACCACCTCAAATAATTTACCACATAAAGTGACAACATTCACCACTTACAATAACAGCCCATCTACTTCAGATAATTCACCACATAGCAATAAGATAATAATTTAGATCATATAAACATGCCAAACACTTTAAGTGTCCTATTACATCATTCTCAGATATTAATATCAAACTATCCTTAATTATTTCACCCTAATCAACACCTATGTCTTACACCAACCACGCTTCCACTGCGCTACTCTGATCTAATTTTTCGTGATCACTTACAGGAAGCTTCAGGAATCCTCCAACCCTGCCATGGTCAGTGCCAGTGTTGAACTATCCTTCCACCTCAATTTGTGTTCAGTTTCCCTTGATCTGACCAGGATCAAGGTCAACCTTCCACGTCAGATTCAAGCAATTTGCACTATTAAACAAGTTCCAGTTTAATCCTAGTATAGCCCTAATTATCTAACTGATTCCAAACAGCCAAACAAATAGGTAACAAGCAACAAACACAATTCCCATCCCCACGGCTTATCAAGTTTTTAAGCCTAGATTTAATCATAACTCAACCAAAGCTCTCTAAAGACCAAACCTGCTCTGATACCACTCTGTAACACCCCGGTTTTCACACCCTAATTTATTATTTTTTTTTGTACAACTTTCTACAATATTTTACAGCGGAAGACTAAATAACACCTAAGCCAAACCGGAGCTACCGCACACCACACCACACCCACACGTGGATGCTAAGGCTAATCCACCTACAACCTAACTCCCGATCATGCTCCAAGGAGTTTGCCACTTACAAATAAATAAAATTCCTAGTTATGTCGGCGCGTTCCCTTGTCCCAAGCTCAAGAGCAATATCACACAAAGAATCAACTTGACCTGCAACCATAAACACAAATCTGTGGCCAGCAAGCAATCACACAAAGGGGCCACAGACACAAACCAGAAAACGTCAGCAAAGCTGAGTAACAAATATCACACCCTGTAAAATTCATTCTCTCTTTAAAACTCTTGTATAACAATTAAGCATCAGACAAGCATAGGCAAGCAGTAAGATATATCACACAGAAGAGTTTACCTGCCCTTGGATTACCGTCACATTCGTACCTCGTGAATCAGATAAATCTCAACACCCCACTGGAATCACAAAGTGAAATCCACAACTCTCAATTCTCTGGCCCTATGTCCTTAAGTGTGCACACCCCCTAAGGCTAACCATAGCTCAAAGAGTAGATCATAGGACGACCCCAATTCATTGGTAGGAGTCTAATATATCAGTCGCCAATACGGCAAGCCATAAAATGACTTAATATTCAGTTGCTCAAATAGCTTTTCTCAATGAGGCTAACCATAGCCTTTCTCAATATCACCATCCAACCAACCAACAAGTCCACCATCACATAGTATCACACACAATATAATTTCCAATCCAACATTCATAATCATGACCAACATAATTTGTAAAACTCTTAAATAGATTCTTCACAATTCATGTAATAATAAGCTCCTCCCATGATATATCATTCACCCACCAGAAACCAGATCAATCTCTTATCAGTCATAAATCAACATTCAACACAAGGATAACTCAAAAATCATTCCCAAAACCTTCTAGAACAATATTACAACACAATCATCCTTAGAAAGGGTTTAAGATATCCACATCATATTTTCTGATAAATAGTCAAACCAATATCATTCCAACCCTTTCAAGGCTAAACCAAGCAACAAACACCCAAAACCACACTTAAACACAATTTTCCTTCTTTCCAAGTTTTAACACACATACATATCCTTACAGGACTTCCTATATATTTTACACTTCACAATCTCATAAAACTTAAACCACAAGTCATATTAGGACTATAATGACCAGATAAACCATTAAATCCAATAACCAACACACAATTACACTTATACAAGCTTAAAGCACACCTTTAACCCAAATCACTTCCTAATAATTCGAATGACTTCCCAAATGAGTTTCGACCTAAAATTTGACCATGGATCTAAATTCGAAATATACGAATACCCTCAAAATTTCAAGGCAAGATGAATTCGGAAACATATTTAACTAAGTCTCAAGGCTTAAAGCACCATTTAAGCCCTCCCACCTTAACCTAGCATTTTTATGTCTAACCACGAGTTCCCACCACCTATAATCAATTATTATGAGTTCATATAGGTAGAATAACACATCAAACTCAATGAAATCCCATCGAAATCACTCATGGAGTCTTAAAACACATTTTTCCTTCCTAAAAGTTTCCTAGAAGTTAGCCTACTTCCCAAAGGTATTTTCGCCTGAATTTTGATCTTAGTCAAGTAATAACTATCTAAGAACACTGTCAAAATTTAAGCTCAAGAGGCTAGGGTTCGGAAGTTACCATCAACAAGAGTTAAAGCTCAAAATCAGGGTTAAAGAAAGAAATGGTGAGCATAAGTGTTACCTGGACTCTCCTTGCCATTCTAGCTACGCCTACCTTACAAGTTCCTTAGCTAATTGAATCAATTTCTTCCACCAACCAATTCGCCCAAGGTCACCAGCTTCTTCTCCCTCCTTGAAATCTTGTTTTCCCTTGATTTCTAGCTTGAATTCTCTTCTCTAATGGTGGGTGTTGGTTCTAGGAGCTTCTATGGACATCTAATGGCGTTTCAGTGTGTAGAGAATAGCAAATAAGCCAAGCCCCCATCTCCTCTTATATAGGCGTGAATGGACTTCAAATGGGAGTTAATTTTACTTCATAATTAAGTGTAATGATTAAAGAGATAAACCTTATCCTTTGTAACCCCTTGGATGATGGACACTTGGCTAAGACTAATCCCAGCCTTGGAGTGTCTCCTCCCTCATTAATGAATGGATAAGGCTTATCCCTAAAATGATTACAAAAGGACGAATTAGTGCATAGTAAGGAGGTTAAGGAAGATGTCTTCATTTACAGCCGTCGGATCGTAGATATTTTGCTTGGATTAATCTCCACCATCCATGTGTGACCTCCCCTCATTAATGAAGGCGACACAAGGCTTCTCTTGATTGGACCATGTGTAACTAATCATCTCTTGACACCTCACGCTTACATCATCATTATGTCATGCATCATCATCACTGCATCATCACTGCATGCATCTCACTGCCTTCACTGCTATACTCATCACTGCATCATGCATCTGCATCATCATGGTCAAAGTTGACCATTGACCAAGGTTTGACCAATGTCCAATGTTTGACCGAGGTCAGACCAAGGTTGACCTAGGTTTGACCACAGTTGACCGGGGCTTTTGACCTCTAAATAACCTAAATAACTTCCCGAAATTTCATTGTTTTATGGGACTTCCTTAATTAGGGTTTCTCCAGGGTTTCTTGGTTGATTCCCAACCACTAGGGTTTCCTGGTGTTATCTAATAATTCCTATGGAACTATGGTTTCCATTAGGGTTACAAAATTCAGGGTATTACAATGACAGTGTAATTCAATATGTCTTATGCGTTCGTGAGAGACCGGGTTCCTAGCTATATGTATTGCAGCCAGATTATCACATTTGAGAGGGACTGGTGTTATGTTTGTTACCCCGATTTCATTCAAAAGTCTAATTAGCCAGCTTAGTTCCCCTGTGACTTGTCGCATTGCTTTGTATTCTGCTTCAGCAGAGGATAAAGAGACTGTGGATTGCTTTTTGGACTTCCAACTCAGGGGGGAACTACCTAATAGATGTAATACCCAGAAATGGACCTCCGTGTGATGGGCAGGAAGCCCAATCTGAATCGCAATAAGCCTCCAGATTTTAGTTTGAATCTTTGTTGAAGAAAATCCCAAAGCCTGCTGTCCCTTTGATGTATGTCAGGGTATGATAGACGGCTTTTAAGTGGTCTGAGGTAGGGGCTTGGAGGAACTGGCTAAGAAATTGAACTGTATAGGCTATATTGGGTCTAGTGTTTGTGAGGAAATTTAGTTTTCCCCCAGGCACCGATTTAAAGTGGGATTTTCTAGTTTAAGACCAGAATCATGGTAAAGTTTTAAATTAACCGAAGAGGGGAGATAGAGGGTTTGTTGTCTTCCATTTGGAATTCACGAAGAATTTGTTTAATTTACCTTTGTTGTGACATAATTACCCCTTTATCAGTTTGTAGGATTTCCATCCCAAGGAAAAAGTTCAATCTTCCTAGGTCCTTTATTTTTAATTCCTTGTCTAGCTATTCTTTTAGAGACTTAACTTCCTTCACATCATTCCCAACGACCAAAATGTCATCCACATATATGCCAAGAAGGATGATGCTATTTTTCTGGTTTTTGACAAAAAGAGAATGATCATTTTGGGAGTTGTGGAATCCTAGGTCCTTTAAGAAATTTGCAAGTCTCTCATACCATTGTCGAGAGGCTTGTTTTAATCCATAAAGAGACTTGTGTTGTTTACATTCCTTATTTTCACCATCAACCTTTAAACCCTCAGGTATGTTCATGTAGACATCTTCATGGAGATCTTCATGAAGGAAAGCGTTGTTTACATCAAGTTGGTCTAAAATCCACCCCTTTTTAATGGTTATGATTATTAATGCTCACACTGTGGTGAGCTTGACTACAAGAGAGAATGTTTCTCCATAGTATAACCCATGTTTCTGGGTGAAGCCTCTAACAACCAGCAGGCTTTGAATCTTTCTAAACTCCCATCTACTTTGAACTTAGTTTTGTAGACTCGTTTACAGCTAATAGGCCTTTTTCCTTTTGAACGATCTAAATAGACCAAGTTTTGTTTTCTTTAAGAGCATGAAATTCCTCTGCCATGGCCTAATCCACCTTGGGTCCTTACTAGCAGCCTTGTAATTTGGTGGTTCACCTACATTACATAACATGAGTCTTGACTAGAGTGTTTCGTATTGTTTCTGGTGATCTAAGATTTGAATCCTAAACTATAGAACTTAGTGTAGACTCGTTTACAGCTATAGGCCTTTTCCTTGAACGATCTATAGACCAAGTTTGTTTCTTAAGAGCATGAAATTCCTCTGATGCCTTATTGGGTCCTTACTAGCAGCCTTGTAATTTGGTGGTTCACCTACATTACATAAGTTATTCATGAGTCTGTTGATGTTTGGTGTAAGGAACATGAAAGGATTGAGGTGGCTGGGATGTGATCAGTGAGAGTGTTTAAAGCTATTGGGTTATGAGGCTTGGAGTGTTCGAGCCTTGTTGTTAGGATGGTGGAAAAGAGATCCTGGTGGTTTATAGTGGTGGAACAGATGTAGTCATTGTATTTGGAAGGAAGTCTATGTTCATGAGTGGATATCCTAGCCCCTATTGTCTCTGTTGTGGGCTGATTTGAGTGAGTGGGTTGTAAGTTGCTATCCAGAGGATGAGGATCTTCTCTTATCCCAGTGTGCTGGAACGTGCAAGTCTCATCTTCTGGATCGTTGTGAAGAGGTGGAAGGAAAATGTCAATACCTTGTGGATTTTCGTGGAGAATTTTTCTCCATTCATTGTTTCTTAGAGGGAACGTGTTTTCAAAGAAGACCAAGTCTCGACTGACTTTGATCTTATTTTGTTCTGGAAATAGAACTTTGCAGCCTTGGTATTTTTATAGTTCCCAACATAAATATAGGGTGATGATCTTGGTTCAAGTTTCCCTCTATTTGGATATGTGTCTGCTACAGAACATAAGCATTCAAAGCTCTTTATTTGGCTGTAATTTGGTTTGGAACTGTTTGGTTATGAATAGCCTTACTAGGGGTTCTATTGACTAAATAAGCTTCATGTTCCACACAGTGGCCCCAAAAATTCTCATCTAATCCTGATTGTAATAGCAAGGCCCTAGCAATGTCCATGAGATGTCCTTGCTTTCTCTCAACCGTTTTGCTGGGGTGTGTGGGGGCAGGTTGTCTGATGAACAATACCTTTTTGGGCAAAAAACTATGTTCCCTCCTTCGACTTTCCTAGTTCTTTGGCATTATCGGTCCTAACTAACAGTTTTAATTGATTTGCTCATCTGTTTTTCAACAAGGTTAACAAAGGTTTTTATATGTTGCATGGCTTCTGACTTTTGTTTCAGGAGAGTTACCCAAGTTCCTCTCGTGTAGTCGTCAACTATAGTGAGAAAATACTTGTGGCCCTCTAATGCTTCTACTCTCATAGGACCGCCACACATCTATGTGTATTAGTTCAATATGTTTAGTTGTTTTAGTTTCAGAGTTAGGGAATTTGAGACGCTTGCCTTTCGCTTTGTAACATACGGTACAAGGGAAAGGTGTAGTTTTAAAAACTTTTGGGATCTCAATGACCTTTCCAAGTTTTCTCAAAGGTATGTGGCCCAGTCTGTTATGCCACAAAATGTAATCTTCACTGTTATTGATCCTAGGTTGTCTATTACAAGTGCTCATACAAGAGAAACTATTACTTTTGCTTTTCAGAAGAAAAAAAAACACCCAAAGCATTCTGGTCAACAAAGTACAATCCACATATTTGTTTTCCAATCTTGTGAAAAGTGTTTCTTCTATAGTCCTACAAGGCACATAAGTTTTCATGGAAAACAGTCGACACATCCAAACCTTCTATTAATCTACTTGCAGAAATAAGATTAAAAAATAAAGACGGTACATACATCACATTAGTTAGGAAAGTAATTCCATCCACAAATAATTTAGCAATGTAATTAACTATCTTTCTATTACCATCAGGCAGAGTTATTTCTCTGTTAAAGTTAAGCCATTTACATTCAGACGGCAAAGAAGCATTACCACTAATATGTTTAGTGGCGCCAGAGTCAAGAATCTAGGAATTTTGTAGATTGCTCATGATAGGATTGACAATCGAAATCAAGCAAGGTAGTGAAAGAGGGACTGGATTAAGATTACCTGAAAAGTCCACGAAGTTCGCTTGACCAGTGGATGATCCAGCCTCCTTTTATTGATGCAGGTAACTCACGAGCTGCTGAAGTTGTTCAGAGCTAAAACCCTTGACTGGAGATTCGAGCTTTGCTTGGTCGCCTGAAGATGACTTTCCAAATTCTTCGCTGAAAGCTGAGCCGATTCTTCCTCGCGCGATCTCTTACTTTCATCTCTGGGAAATCCCACCAATCACCAGCACTCGTTACGCAAATGCCCAATTTCCGCAATTGTTGCACTTGAGCGATTCTTTCCGGCTTGTGGTAGTCCCTTTACTCGCTGGTTTTCTGTTTGCAATTTTAGGGTTCGCCGCAGAATTCCGAATTTAGGTTTGTTGAACGTCAAATTGCTTCCCCTCTTGCTAAAGAGAGCGACCGACTGCTCTTGTCGATTGTTCTCGTGATTTGATTCTATCTGTCATTCTTCTTGGATTATGACAGAGAAAATTTTCTTCTAAACTCGGGATTTCGCTCATTGCGAGGATCTGCCCCCGGAGGTGTACAAATGAACGATTGAGCCTCATCAAAAAATGGATGAGTTCGTCTTCTTCTATGTGTTTCCTTTGATTCTCCTTGGATTTACAAGATTCACAACAGTTGCAAGAGTCCGTCGGTCGAGCGAAGTCGTACTCTGCCCATATTTCACGAGATTTCATGAAATAATCAGTTACCGAGTCAATGCCCTTCTTAAGGTTTGCAATCTAGATCTTGATGTTGTGGATGGTAGCAAGATTTTCTTCTTGAAACGCCAGCATAGCCACTCCCAAATATGTTTACGTTATCTGTATACATTATACTTCTGGCTATATTCGGCGCGGGGGAGGAAATAATCCACGAGGCAATGAGTGAGTTCACTCGTTTCACTGTGCCATTCACATCAGATCTTGGTTGTCGGGAGGTTTTATGGTCCCGTCTATGAACCCTAGCTTGTTCTTGGCATTTAGGGCTGTGCGCATTGTCCATTTCCATCCCAAGAATCCTTCACCGGTGAATTTGGGAGCTAGCATTTTTCCTGGCTGTTCACTGGGGTGCACGTATAGCGGGTCATTTGTGTCGACGGCAACGGCGAGAAATTTTCCAGCACTTCCACTCGTTTCTGTCTGCGGTATCTTGTCTGTCATCTTGTTTTTATGTAAAGGAAAGTAAATAAGTGCTCTGATACCATGTCAATTTGTTGACAATGGTCTACTTCTTTTATTCAACTCAAGACAGAACGAAAATGGTGTTTCTATCTATTACATTTGCTGGAAGAGAGTCGCAAAGACTCTGTGTCTGACTAATGAGTAACAGACCCCGCCTTTATATATCTAGGAAAAAAAGAAACAAAAATTACATAAAGATCCTAGTATGGAATACAAACTAAACTAAAAAATATTACATAAATCCCTAACATACAAACTAGACGCACGCAACATATATCATCTATGCTCCAATAATATACCGCCCTCTACCTCCCAAGCGGCTTCCTCACTGCCATAGTTTGATGAGATATTCATCATCTGGATCACCCAAGACCGGGTTTCTCGTGTCTTAGAATCAAGAACTTTCGCTAGAAACTCCTCATATGACAAATTTTGGTCAAGCTGCATGACTTGTGGCTAAACCACATGGGAATGATCATGCACATACTTTTTTAAGTTGGGACTCACGGAACACATTGGGCACCTTGTCCATATTCATTGATAATTATTTTTCTATGCTACACATCCAAGTTGATGGTCTCCTTGGTAGAATATTTTGCAATGCTAAGAAACTGTTGTTCACTTGATGAATACTTAATCTGGGATGTACAATGAACCAGAAGATACTCATTGAACATTATTCTGATTCTTGGAATTTATTTTTGAAAGCTTTGATAATTAAGAGTTGTTTGCATAGACACTTCATGGCAAATTCGATGCCACGGCGTGCCTGCATTGAGTTAGGAGTGGGACACTGATTTGGAAGTCCCAGTCAGCTGCTAACTGGACTGTTTTGCTGACTGGGCTGCCTTTTTACTATATTAACATTAAATAGTTGTAACTTTTAATATATAAGTCCAAAATGGAAAAAACAATTATATCATTGTCACCTAAATTCAAGCTTTTCAAAACAAGACCAGTCATGGATATGTTTTGACAACTTTAAAATAATTATTTTTACATGTATACGTTGATACACTAAAATGATAATATGATTTATTAATTTTGTATTATTATTCATTAAAATTGATATTATGATTCATTAAATAATAAGTGTGAATTAGATTACAAACTTCAGAACCGATAAAAAATCATTATTGTTTTGTAGTGTATTATTATTGTGGTATGGTGTATTTTAAACCTTATATGATGAATCATGTATTTTCCATACATACCAAATACATTGTTTTGTGTTGTATTGTTGTTTGAAATTTTTTATTTTTATTTGTTTACAATGACACATTATAATGAAGATATAATTCATTAATTTTGATATTATGATTCATTAAATTGTTATTATGATTCATTAACTAATGAGTGGTGAATTAAATACAAACTTCGGAACCAAAAAACTTATTATTGTTTTGTAGTGTATTATAATTATTGTATGGTGTATTTTAAACCTTATATGGTGAATCGTGTATTTTCATACATACCAAATATTATTTTGTGTTGTATTATTGTGTAAATTTTTTTATTCTTATATGTTTGCGATGATACACTAAAATGAAGATATGATTCATTAATTTTGACACTATGATTCATTAAAATTGATATTATAATAAATTAAAATGATGTTATTGAAATACCCCGGACTTAATTAGGGTGATTAAATTACTCTAATACGATATTGAGGGATTATTAGTGCCTAATAAATTTTGGTAAAGAGATAAATCCAAAAGAAATAAGAAAACGCTTAAAAAGTGAAAAACGTTAAATTGAGCGTTAAGTGACCCTAAGAGGAATACGGCCTCGACAAGAGTATTAAATGGATTTGAAAGGCTTAATAATGCCTAAATAATATATGGGAACAATTCCCGAAGGAAACGGATCCATAAAACGAATTAAAAAACGCTAATAAAGCTTTAGCGCACGTTTTTCGAGAAAAAACCCGAAAACGTGACTTTGAGAGGTCAAACAAACCCGTAAAAAAATTATAGTTCATTAAATAACTATAAATAACATTAATGGGAGTATAATAGCCATTCAAATAAAGAAACGAGAAAATTTCAGAAAACGGGCCCGGTTAGTGAATAGTGCTAAACCGGGTAAATTAACGAGCGTTTTCTGTAAAAAAAACGAAAAAACGCTCCAGCTTGTATAATATGTGGGGCCGGTTTTTATTAGTCAAAATAGCCTCCCTCTCACACATGAGTAGCTAGTTAATTAAAAGAGTTGAAAAGTCAAAAAGTAAGAGAAAAGTACAAAAGGTAAAAATTACCCTCTCTCCTCTCATTTCCCTCCTCTCTCTCCTTCCTTTTTCCCTTCTCCACCGTGAGCACTCCCCACCTTCCCATTCCTGGCGATTTTGAACTCCCTCAAGAGCTCCCATGGCAGCCTCTCTTCATCCTCTTGCTCAAGCCACAAAAATGCTCCAAATCAAAAACAAAACACATATTTGTGTTCCCCTCATCATTCTCTATCTACTATCTATCTTTTCAAAATCTGAAAATAATGAAGTTCATCTCCATGGGTTTTCCCCATTTGAAGAGAAAAGAACATCATCTTGTAGCTTGGAGTCCCCCTCTCTCTCCTAAGGTAAAAATTTCATTGAAAAACTCATTTTGGTTCTCCCTCCTTTGGTGACCGATTTTACCCCTTTGTAATGCCTTGTTTTCTTCTTGATTTTGAGCTCCATTTCAACCCTCCAATGGTGGAGTAATCCCCTTCTTGATTCAAGGGTGAGAACCCCTCTTAAAAAGCTCAAAAAGGTAACCCTAACTATGTGCTTTGAGCCCCTTCATTGAATTAAGATTTCCTAAGGGTTTAGATAATAATTGAATGTATTTTGTGTTTCTTGAATGTTAGGATGGAGTTTGGAAACTCCATTCCCACTTGACCGCATTTGAGAAGAGGAAGAGCAAGAGGAGAATTCAAAGAGAAACTTGTGAAAATAAGGTAAGAAATCTACCTTGAAACTTGTTTTAATTGTTTTAGAATTTGGGTTGGGGAAAAATAAAAGATGAGATAAAATCTGGAGCAAATTGTGTTTGTTAATAAGGAGAGGAAATTGGGAATGAATGTTTGAATTAAAGGCCCAGGTGCCAAACTTTTTGAGTTATGGTATTATATTGTGGTTTGATGAGATTTGGAGCTATATTGTTGTTTGGTGAATTTTGAGTTGAGTTTGGGTGCTGGTAGGACCCTTTAAGGGTGTGGCTAGATTAGGATTGAAAATGGTGGAAATTGATGAATGAGGATGTTAGGTTTATGGGGAAGCTATGGCGAAATTTCGATAGAAATCGAAGGTGTTTTAAGTGTATATTGAGTAAAGAATGACCTAGGCTTAACTAGGTGTGTATGGGATGGATTTGGGTTGTTTAGTAACCTTGGAATGGTGTTTGGAGAACTACAATGAAATGTGTAAAAATCTGTAGCAAAACAGTATTTTAGTGTGTAGAAATTCTAGGAAGAAGTTAGTGTGCATAACCTTGGAAAGGAAAGGATGGACTTGGGTATAGGTAGTGCATATATCTAGGAAAGAATTGGGATGGTCAAAATGGGTGAGAACAAGAGGTAGGTTGTCAAGAGAAGTTTAGAAATGCACTTGAGGGCATAGGTGCAGAAATGAGTATTGAAGTTTGCAGAAATTGAGTAAGGATTTGGGTAAAGAATTTGAGTAATGAATTGAAGAGGCTTAGAGTATGACTTGGGGTGTTTTAAGGTACTTAAACATGTAGGAAACATGTGGAAATGATTAGGAAAAGTTTGGGTGAGGATTGAGGTGAATTTTAAGTCCAAGGTAGGTAATTAAAAGGGGTTCTGCAGCCGACCTACCCAGGCGACCTACCCCGGACTGGGTCGGTCGGACCAAATTCTGTAACCCGGGTGCTCTCTGCAGCCGACCCACCCAGGCGACCTACCCAGAGTGGGTCGGTCGGCCTTTATAAAAAAAAATTAATTTAAATTTAAAATTAATTAGATAAATATGTAGATATATATATAAACATATATAAACACATATTTATGTGTATAAGTGGGGCATTAGTGCTAGAATAATGAAGGTAAGAAAGTTAAGCACACAAGAGAAAAACTAAGAATAACGGGACAACAGGGTAAGTACGGGAGTAGTGATTATTTGTGTATCGTATGAACATAGTATTAATAATCATGTTCGAAACATTATCAGTGGATCAAGTATGAACCGAGCTATGTGAGGCGACCCGGTAAAGTAAAACCCCGGTGAAAGGTATGATTTCCTCATGCTCTGTATCCTAACTTGGTTAACCCGATTTGTGTGCTTGTTTGATTGTGTGATCACCTAACAAGATAAATGCATGAATCGGATTGTTTGCACCTATTGGTGCTTGTATTGTATTGTTGTTTGTTGGATTGCCCTTTTAACTAAAGTTTGTATAATTCATGAAATGTGAATCGTGAATGAATTGCTTGTATGTGATTGTGTATGGTAGTGCGACTCATAGTTGAGTCTTGTTTGAGTAGTGACTCGTAGAAAGAGTCTAGTTGTGAATTAACGAAAACGTGGAAACCCACTAAATCTATCGAACCAAGAAACGATAACACGAACTACGAACTCACTAGAACGTGAGAAAATTGTACGGGAACTAGTAATTCCCGATAACGGTATAAAACCAAATTGACTTAATCCACAAAACCTAATAATGGTGAAGTATTAAGTAACCTCTGTTAGAGGATTCGTGAGAGTTCAAACTTGAACCTTGAAAGAGGCAAAGTAAGATAAGGGACCACCAAACCCCTTAGAAATATAGTCGAACCCCAATGAGAGGAACCGACTGAAATGAACAATGTCACGAACACGAGAGTATTCCATAAGTTGGGTAAAACCCTAAATCTTAGAATACCAGACATTGAGAATTCCCTAAGCCAATAGATTTTATCGAGAGAGATACCTCTAGGATGATCCTTGTGATTGTGAACTGACTTCGAGAGAGGAGTTTGGGAATTTGAGTAGTCCGGTAGAGAACTGGACATTTGTGAACTTGAGGAACTAAATGCATAGCTCCGTTTGTATTTGTGAGCCCGGTGGTGGGTCTTGTGTATGACCCTGCCCGGAGGTCGTGGCTAAGACTTAAAAGATGCCTTGAGTATTGAGTATTGATTTGGGAACTTGAGTATGGAATATTGAGAATTGAGTAGTGACTTGAGAGATGTGGGAATTTGAGATAGAGTGGAGAAATGAGTTGAGTGTCGTAGAACTTGTGAGCTTGTGAGTAAGAGTACCTAAGGGAGTGGGTAAGACAATGAGTGATTGAGTAAGGCATAGTGAGGTAGAAACCCTCAAGCCTAATTAGAGAACATAATAAACTAACCCCTTGATGTGTGTGTTAGTGCTTGTGTTCAAGGATGAACTTGATTGTGAATGTACATATATAATGTATGTTTTATGCATGTTGTATGAACTAAAATGAATCGCATGCTCTCGACCAATTAGTCGGCGTACCCTCGCTAGTACGTGGGGTATGCGAAAGTCATATGCAGCGTAAGCTGAGCCCCTTGGGGCAATGTTTTTATTTTCTAGGTACACTAAAGCTGATCACCGTTCGAGAGTAGGACGGGGTTGCTATGTAAGCATGGGTAGTAATTAATGAAGGTTGTAATTATTTGAAATGTTGAATTGTAAGCCGAAGTGTTACCGGCAACTTGATGATTGTAGATACTCGGTATAGTAATGACAGGAGGTCATATTTGTATATATTGATGTTGAAAGTTGTATGTGGTTTGAGAATTGTTTAAGTATTGGAAGTATCGTTTGTGTAGTGTACTTGGTAAGGACCCATCAGACCGATACTGTATTTGTTGTTGTATTTGAGTTTGGATTGGCCTTGTTAGTCACGTGGGTGACTAACGGCATTGTATCACCCCCGGTTGTAGTTTGGAGTTCCGCTGCTTGTGTACTAGTTAATGAGACGGGTTAGGAGTTAATGGTGTGATTACCGGTAGGGGTGTTACAAAAAGTGGTATCAGAGCGAAGTGTCGCTCTGATGGTTGAAATACCGAGTTTAGGAAAACACCGAGTTAGGAATTAGAGACTTAGGGCTAAGGGTTGAGTGTTAGCGTGTGAGGTACGCTAGTTAGGAACTTCCAGTGTGATCTGGATACCTACATAACCAGTCCCGCCCTCCGCAACCCCCGTTTTAAAGTTGGGGAAAGGACGCCAGAGAGATGGAAAGACCTCTCTTACTCGGGAAAACCCGATCTGGCAGTTGTAGAACAAACCTTGTAAGAGAAATAACCTGCCATACGGTGGATTCCAAGAACTGGGAATCCCGAAGACGGTTCCCGTTTGAACGACAATAACCGTACTGAACGGCAGTAGATTGAAGATCCTAAATATAGGGAAGTGAAATTTGCGGCACCATGGGGCGACATGCTTCGCAGTCGCGAGAACCAAGTGTAGCCAACAAGAAGGGAAGCATAGCTACACAATGAGCAGAAAAGCGAAGTAACAAACCCGAGACAAGAGAGTCTACGCACTGCAATGCTTGATAATACCAACAACGGTATGCAACCGACTAAGAAATTAGTCAAGGTTGAACAACTCTAAATCTTCAATGCCAAATAGGACTACGACGTAGCCCCTAAGGGTCAGTCAACCTCGGTAACCACCCTAAAGGTGTGGGGACGAGCTATGGAGCAAGGTACATGGAGTACCACAAGGATCGGGAAAGCACCTGAATTAACAACGATCATGTCAAGAGCACTGAGAAGCTACTCAGGAATTGATCACTAAGATCAAAAATGGATGAAAACAATACTGTAACCGGTATTAGGTAACCTAAAAACCGACGTACCCGTGCACTTGCCAAGGCAAGTGCAGCAACAACAAGACAAGTTGGAGGACGTTTAACGACTAACAAGTACCAAATAAAGTACCACCATGAAGATGGAAGAAATTATAGGAACACTAATCCTAAGACTTGATACAACAAAGCCTTGGGAAGGTCTAACGGCCTGACCACCGCATTAACACACATACCAGTCAGCAGGAAGCTGGACTTGGTCAAGACTTCGAACATGGCAACGCCATAAGGATTTTTGTCAAACTCAAGATTTCTATTTTAAAACCCAGAAGTTTTCTTTCAAAACCACAACTTTTCTTTTAGAACCCTAGATTTTTAAACCCAAACCAGGAGAATCACAGTGAGTATCATAGAATGATACAAGAGGAGTTGACAATAGAATACTTCACCTAGGCGTGTGACGAGCACTACGAGTGTACCCAATTATGGGATGTGGGACGACCGCACTCCAAAGGAGCTTGCGGGCCTGACAGACCATTCGGGAGTTAGTCGGGTAGGTGGTAACGTACCAATAAGGTACCCCACGTATGTATACATGTAGTGTACGAAACACGGGAAGTAGTCAGCTCCGCTCTATGGACCGTAAGTGAATTCAAACCAAACAATTGAATACCTCAAATGATCGAAGAATCCAGACGAGCTTACAAGCTAAAGGAGTCAAGAACTCATTCTGGGAGGATAATTATGGTTGAGCAGTGCGGAAGCACTAGTAATTGATCAAAGACATTGGATATGTCTCAATAATTTGAAACAAAAACATGAAATAGCTGGAATGGAAACCCAGTCTAACCACGATAAGGCAAGGCCTATCATGAACATATAAATGTTCAAGGAACAAGGTGAAATACCCAGGGTGATCATCTAAGGTACCGGAGTATACCGTTCACCACCGAAGGTAATATCAAACCTATTACAAGCATAAGGAAAAGCATCAACGGTCTACCTAAGAACGGGAGACATATAACCCAAACGGGACAATCTGAAACCCAAACCGCAACGCGGAGTAAACAGAACATACTCAAATGTTAGCCAAAGGTAATGGCATCACTCAACAACACCCGGAGCAATCCATAAAGGGTATCTAGTCAACATAGTTGAACGAAGTGTCGTGACAAGCACACCCGAGCTATAACAAACACTCGGTTAGAACACCGAAGGGATCCCACTTACCCAGGGGATACCCTGGATTATTGAAAGGTACCAATCAATACCTAGACACTTAAAGGGCATCCAACGGACGGAAGTGTGATGCACTGATCCTATCAAGGAGCCCAATGTTACCTCCAACCATTTGATGGTATAAGGAGAAGCAATACTTGTAAACAGCCTAGGATGAGCTGAGCTCTGGGCAACGTGGCTAGCATGCCATTAACTTATTGCAACACATAATTCAACGGTTGCAAAACCATTGTGAATTATAGGAAGAGTTGCCAAGAACGGCACCAGTAAGATGGTTTAATAACCAACGAGCAGGGATACCCCTCGTTAATGTGAGACCGCAAGAGCGGTGAACACATAGATTCCAAGAAGGGAATACCATCAGTGAATATCTGATAATACATCTCTTTCGGAACTACTAATGTAGTGAAGCTTGAACATACAGATTTACCAAGCAAAGTGGAATTATGCTATCATAGCAATCATTGGAAACCGAAGAGTAACCGGTTCAGAAGGAATGCTGTAAGGTATAACCTGAAGCATAAGACTAATACGCTCGAGGAGCTCAGAATATGAAAGAATGTCATACTCTATAATCAGCCAAGAAAATGGCGAACCATTGCCTAAATAGTAGTAGAACATGAGCAGAAGCTAATGAAATAGCGGATGCCATGAGAACCAAAGTTGTAAACAATACGGACATGGTGCGCAGCAAGCGACCAATACATGTGAATAATGATACAATGATATGGAGTTGTTAAATACAAGATGGTAGACAGAGAATAAGGAAACAATATGCATTCCTATTGTAACCTCACAAGAGAGTTACTGCCAAGTGTTTATGCCTCTGCACTCTGTAGGACTGAGTGTTTTGGTATTGCACTTGTGTAGTAATGATCGAGTGGGATAGCTAGGAAGTTGGGAAGATAACAGTTATGGAAAAAGGTAGAAGGAAACGTACGAAGTCATTAGACCGAAGCATAGAACATGCAAGGTCATGATTCAGAAGTTACTGAAAACGAAAACGGAGGAAGCACTACAACTAAGTAGT
The DNA here is from genome assembly GCA_023374045.1 of Limonium bicolor. Taxonomy (NCBI): domain Eukaryota; kingdom Viridiplantae; phylum Streptophyta; class Magnoliopsida; order Caryophyllales; family Plumbaginaceae; genus Limonium; species Limonium bicolor. Next base: position 27,690 of record JAIOTZ010000092.1, read on the forward strand.
GGCTTAACATCAACCGAAAATAAGTTGGGAGGACCAAGTGAATAATCACTCAAGTACACAATAGCGTGTACATTGATTCCCGAGAGCTGGATAACCTTATTCCCAAGATAAAAGGGATGAAAGGGTGATGTATAACACATTAAGGATAACGAGAAGGGCAAATAACCCTAAGTTATCAGGGTCGCGCAGCAGAAGCTAGTGGGCCCAAATTCTAAAAGTTCAATATACCTAGTGACAAAGGGCTAATTATTAATGCCTTGAAGCCTCTAAGGCTAGAAACGAACCCGGTTAAGAGTCAAACAACTCCGATGAGAATTCTTAGTGCAGGGACTAACCAACAATATGGTTAAGACCCTTTGACCAGAATACATCGTATAATAGACCGCATGGAAGTTAGAACACTCCATGACGGCTGAATGCCTTCGACCTATTTCCAACGTTTACACATGGTAGATTACGTGGGCGTAATCCCTTTTTAAGGGGGGTAGGGCAAAAACCGCGAAACGTATGTTTTACGTGATAGTGCGTAAACTACAATGCGCTTAGCGCAAAAGAATTTGTTGTGATGATTGGTACTTATGCTACATAAACATATGTAGCCATTCATAATGTAATTAAGGTTGATTGTGAGATTTGAAGTGGAAAGGATTATTGATTGTGAGAGCTTTGAGGTGAATGGAGTAGAGAATACAAATTATTACAACATAGAATACAAATTATTTAAAAATAGATTATATAATTTATTTTGAATAAATAATTTATATTTTGAAAAAATATTTTATTTTTCATTTATTAAATTTTTTTTAGATTTTTAACTAATATTTTTGGAAATTTATTGTTTTATAATTGTACTCTATTTTGCAGATAACTTTATGACATAATATTTTTTCATGTACAAAATATTATCTCATAAAGTTATCTGTAAATAGAATATAAATTTTAAAAATAATAGCTAAAAATTATAAAATAATTGATTTTGAATAAATAATTTTAATTTCTATAAAAAATAATCTAAAAATGTGAGGTAAATTATGAAATTTAATGTGTATAAATTATGGTACTTAATTGAGATAATGTGTATAAATTACTGTATTCTTTTTTATCCAAATAATTTAAAAAGCTCAGAAATATTTATTTTTTTTCATTATTTATGATATTTTATATTTAATTTTTCAATTTTGTAATAATTAAATATCTTTCATAGTTATCTATATTTTATAGTATTTCAGTTTCTTGTGAATTTAGGGAATTTTTATTCTTAAGGGCATATTGTGAACTTTAAAAGTATTTTTTTAACTAGTAGAGGTATTTTTTTCTTTTTTTTTTTTCTGGTAAATGACATAGTGACGTTTCATGGACTTTTATAAAAATTTAGTGATATTTTGTGACTTTTTTTTGTCATGTCATGAATTTTCCAAAAATATAGTGGCATTTCTTGAAATTTCCCAGAGTATATAAGTAATGCTTGTTTTGAATTGGCAAGTGTTGTTAGGATGTGAGATTTTCTATGGTGATATATATATATATGTGTGTGTGTGTGGTAGTAGTGGATTTGTTTGTGGTATATATGAGTTTCTTATATTAATCGATGCTTGAATTAATCTACCGTGTTAAATTTTGTCACCTGGTTGTTTTAATAACGTTACTTTGTGACACTCATAGTTATAAATACATGATTCACGTTGTTTTAAATTTTTTTGGTGCTAGACTACACCGCTTGTACAAAGGAGCAGAAATAAAACAATCTAAAAGAGAAAAAATAATATACTACACCAAGAGAAATGAAAGCGCCGTACGCGCCGTGCTCCCCCTCTAATAGTTAGGGTTTTCTTCCCTCTCGAAGAATTCCTCGACGACGATCTCTGTATTGGAAACTATGACGCCATCTTTCGGCGCCTTGGTTGTATTCTGGCTCTTGTCTTTCTACTGGTTCTCTCTTGCTGCGGAAGGAGGCGGATATGTGCTGATTCATTCGCTGGAAGATCGGTTTTGTTTTCCAAGCGACTGTACCTGAAGGAGAAACAAGGAAGATTGTCAAGAAAGAGGACTGTTTCTGACTGGGATTTGGAGATGCCCGTCAAAACTGTTGACGTTTCAGGCAAGAAGATAATGGAAGATGCGTGGTTGAAAGTAACGGAAGAGCGACCGAGTTTCAATGAAATTTTAAAAATCGGCAAGGATGCTCCTCAGGAGGTTTTCTACAGATGAAGAACTGTCTGATTATGAAGATCTGGGACACGATTCGGAAGCCACTGAAGACGATCCATTATGCCCGTCGATCTCCTTGCCAAGAGAAGTTATTCATAGCATTAAGAAGACATGGAGGAAAGCAATCATTGTTAAACTGTTAGGTAAAACATTTCCCCTTTCTATTATGTCTGATAGACTAGCGTAGAGGTGGAAAACAAAAGGAAGATTCAATGTTCTCGCCCTAGGAAATGGATATTTTTCGGTGGTTTTAGCTTAAGGAAGATAGGAATATGGCTCTATACGGAGGCCCGTGGAAGATATAGGATAGGTATCTCACTATTAGAAGATGGAAAAGGGACTTTAATACCAGGACAGAGGCTCTGGTTAACTTAGATGTCTGATTAGATTTCCTGATATTGGTTTGGAATATTTAACTGAGGAATGTATGAGTGAGATAGGAAGTAAGGTGGGGAAAGTTCGGAAGGTGGAGATTACCAAAACAAGATTGGGTTTGTGCAGTAAATGGTCGAGTCTGTGTGTGCATAGACCTAACAAAGCCTTTGGTGGGTAAATTCAAGCTCCAGAAGAAAAAACTCATAAAATTGAATATGAGGGGATTCATTTACTGTGTTTCAACTGTGGCTGCTTTGGCCATCAAAGGGATAACTGCCCCATGTTGAAAGATGAAAATGCTATGGTAAATGAAGGGAATTCAAGGTAGTTCAGAAAGTTTCACATGAGGATAACTCCCATCTCACAGAGAATTTTGGGCCTTGGATGAGAGTGATCAATAAGAAGAAATCTGCATTGAGAAAGGCTCCTGATAAAAAGCATTAGAAGAGTCCCACTGTTGCAGATAAAAAGAAAAGGTCTGAAGTGCCTAGTCGAGTGACTCTTTTAAGCAGGAATGTGAATTAGCTATCGAACAGTTTTAGGGCCTTGCATCAGAATCAGGTGTGTCTGAGAATGTTGGGATTATGGATGGGGAAGGGATGAATCAGCCAAGAGAGATTAGTCTGCCACCAGAAGAAGACGCTGGAGTGCTGACCAAGAACTCTTCTTCGGTTGGGAAAGAGGTTAAGGATCAGTTGCTGGAGCCGCCTCAAGTTAGGATTGTTGAACCAAATCCAGCTAAGTCCCTTAACCCTAATTTATCCATGAATGCACTGATGGTTCTGTTATTGCCCATTTTGATATGCTTGTTTTGGTGGATAATAATAAATGCTCTACTTCGGGTTAGTAAATGAACTGACTAGGAAAGAATATTTCTAATTATTTTGTAATGTAAGAGGTGCTGGGAAGATTAGCTTTTTGCCGTCTGTTAGGGATTTGGTAAATAGAAACAAGCCTAATATCCTGTTTTTATGTGAACCCCGGATTAGCGGTACAAGAGGCCTTGATGTTATTGATAGAATTGGATTTCCCAATAAGTTTATTGTTGAAGCAGTTGGCTTTAGTGGTGGGCTGTGGCTATTCTGGTCTAATATCAATCTTATTGTCTTGTCCCATAGTAATCAGTTTATACATACTAAGACTGTGTTTAATTTCTTCTATTCTGGCCACTTTTGTTTACGTAAACCCTCTTAATAATAATAGAATTGCTAATGATCTCTCCAGGTTAGATATTGGATCAGATGATTGTTGGTTTATTACTGGGGATTTCAATTCTATCCTCTCTCTTAGTGACAAGAAAGGGGGTAATAGATCCATCAATAGAGGTAGTTTAGCATTTATAGATTGGTTCCATTCGAATAGTCTTATCGATTTGCCTTCAAAAGGAAATAGCTTCTCTTGGACCAATAGGTCTATCTTTGTCAAACTTGATAGAACCTTAGTCTCTCATAATTGGTTTGATAGGTATGCTCATAGTTGGGTTGAGATTCTCCCTAGAACCTCTCTGATCATTGTCCTATTTTGTCTAGCTTTAATAGCATATGCCTGTTCTGAATTCTATCAAACCCTTCATTTTCTGGTGGCTTGAGCCACCCATGAAAGCTATAATCATGTGGTTAATTCCACCTGGAACCAGACCATCTCTCTCAACCAGAACTTGTCCAAACTTAGGGAAACCTAACTTCTTGGAATAAAGATCACTTTGGGAATATTTTCCACATGAAAAAGAGACTTATTTCCAGATTAGTTGGGATTCAAAAAACCTTGAAAAGCATCAGTCTAGCTACCTGAGAAATATGGAAAAAATCCTGCAAAAGGAATTTGACAACATTCTAATCAGGGAGGAGTTACTTTGGTTTCAAAAGGCTAAAGAAAAGTGGATTATGTTTGGCGATAAAAACTCATCCTATTATCATAGGAAAGTCAAAATCAGAAGAGCCACTCAAAAAGTTATTAAACTCGATGACTGTAATGGTAATTCTATAGAAGGTCTGAATAATCTTAAGAATCTTGCTTTAGATTTCTACAGAAACCTCTTTTCACACCAGAATCAATTTACCCATGCTCCTCTCGGTCATGATTTTCCTCTGATTAGTGTGGAACTTAAAGATCTTTATGCATCCCCCCCCCCCCCCCCACTATGAATGAAATTAGAGATGTTATTAAATCTATGGGTAGTTTCAAAGCTCCTGGCCCGGATGGTTTTCAGGCCTGGTTCTTCAAGAATTATTGGGATCTAGTTAAAGATAGAGTGCTAGACCTGGCCCTAAAAGTTTTTTCTAGTGAAAGTGTCCCTGAGGAAATTAACTCCACCCTCCTTTGCCTTATCCCAAAAGTAAACCCCCCTGTAAATATGAAACACTTCAGACCTATCGCTCTCTACAATGTGTCTTATAAAATCATCTCGAATCTGATAGTGAATAGAATTAAACCCATTCTGCCAGAAGTGGTGTCCCCTCTCCAAAGTAGTTTTGTGCCAGGCAGGCACATTCAGGATAACCATGTCATTATGCAAGAGGTTGTCTATTCCATGAGGAAGACTAAGAATAAGGAGGGATGGGCCATTCTGAAAATTGATTTAGTGAAAGCCTATGATAACCTATCATGAGCCTTCATTAGAAATACTCTTAATTGTCTTAATCTACCCCTCAGCTTAGTTAACCTTATTATGTCCTGTGTTGAGACTATCAATATGAGAATTTATGGGAAGGAACACAATCGGATAGTTTCAAACCTCTAAAGGTCGAAGGCAAGGGGACCCTTTATCCCCTTACCTCTTTGTGTTGTGTATGGAAAGACTCTCTCATCTCATAGACCAAGCTGTTATTGGCAAGGAGTGTGATAAGTGTGGAATTTATCTATATTTATGTGCTTAATGTGATTAATATTTTATTGGTTTATATGATAAATTCCTACTTATATGCTTAATTATGTTAAATGTTTAGATTATTCCTCACATGTGTTTTTATGCTAAAACAGATTAAAAACACTGAAGAAAAGGGGTCTAGAAACATATACCACAAGCTTACGATCAAACCGGGACCTACTGTCTTATTTTGGGAGTGATCCGGGTTTGTGTAATGATTTACAAACCCGGACCAGCAGATGAAATCGGTGGCTGGACAGAAGCGCAGTCATTTGGCCGCGTTTGTATGTTGGGCTTGGAGTTTCTTCTGGTGGGCTGATAATGAGTAGGCGATGATCAGAATTATGACTGCATGGAATAACGTTGGATGATTGCAACATTAAGGCGTGGGCTGCACATGTACAGGGGCGTCGACTTTGACCGAGCGTAGACATGGACCGACAAAACAGATAGGAGCAGACGATATATTTCGAGAGCACCAGTCTTCATTCATGGGCCATGCGCATACATCATGATGGTTGAACAATAATTTGCATGGGCCATGCACAAAAGTTGACGTTCTTTTCTCATTGATTATTTGGATTTTCGAAGTCTGGCCACATACGAAATAAGAGGGGAGGTGCAGCCGACAACTTCAGAGGCAGCAGATATCACCGGGGCCATGTCCACTAAATGAGAGGCGCAACATATTAATTTGGATGGGCTGCATGCGACATTTAGAGGCGCAGACGATAGAGGCGTAGACGACTTTGAGCATGGATGGGCAAATGGACATGTACGCACATCATGCATGAGAAACGAGACCTGCTTGCTCGCAGACCTGGGCCGACACTGGACATCAGAGGCGCAGACACTCATCTTCTGGACCGACACTCCAGCACTTGTGATGGGCTGCATGAACCATAGCAGCATATTGGTGGACTCGAACACGAGGGGCCTGCATTGAAAAAGAAGACAGAGGCGCTGATAATGGATTGACCGGCAAAAACTTTTTGTGAGGCGCAGACATCTGAATAAAAGGATACGACATTCGTAACCTAGAAGGGACGATACAGAATTTTGGAGCCCAGCCCGAGTATAGGGAGCCGAGCTCGAAAGAGAGAGAGTCTAACTTGAGCAATAGAGAGACAGTAGCCGACGGGGGATTAGACTCGTCATTCAAACCCGAGAGCAGCCACAGACTCATCACACACGCGGAAGAGAAATCTCAACCAGAGACGCATACGAGACTGAGGGGGAGATACAGACAGTTCTGACAGACCGGAGTAGAAGACAGAGACTGGATTCGTTATTGTTCTTCAATCAGATGACGTTTTCTAATCTTTTAATTATTGTTATTACTTTCTTTGTCTCCGATGTCTGAGTAGTTGTTACAATTCTAGTTTTATTATGGACAACTAGTTATTATTTTGCTTCCTGAGTTGTTACATATGAATTCTATACTGATTGTAGTTTTATTCCTTGTTATTATTGAATTCTCTTGTAATTAATTATTGCTTGAGTTTATTTGGTATGAATTGCTTACAAGTGAGAACTGCGGCGTTCATTAGACCATAGGAATATTACCAGTGAAACTACTATGGCATTTCCTGGGGATTAGCTGACTAGAAACCAGATGAATCATTAACGCTACATTAACGCTACTAGTTAATTTGTAAATTCATAACGAGAGTTAGGATTTGGGAATTGCTAGTAAGAATCTATCTTGCGGAGACCGGTTTTAGATTAATTTAGATCTGAGGTTGCAATCTAGAATTTAGAAAACACTCAGGAAGGGAATTGACAAACTAGGAAGAAATAGTAAACCAGGATTCACCTTTTATATTTGTTTAGAAGATTACTTTTATTGTTTTTATTTTAGTTTATTTATTTTCTTGCATTCAAACCCCCGATTATTTTGTTTTTTTCTATAGTTTTATTAGTTAGATTAAAGACTTAAAGTAGACACAACCTCCTTTGGTTCGATAACCTAGAGAATACTACCTAGAAAAACTTGCTACGATAGACCAGTACACTTGCTGTTGGTTAAACCCCAACAACAATTTACCATTAGGTTTTACCCCAACAAGTTTTTGGCGCCGTTGCCGGGGAGGCACGGTTATTTAGTTTAGTCTTTATTCTATTTTATTTTAATTATTTTTTTTATTTATTTATTTCATGTTATTTTAAATTTAATTGTTACTGTTCGGTTTTATACTTATTTTGTTTCGTTTGATTTTTTTTTCTTTTTATAGTTATTCTAGTTAAGGATTTTTATTTTGTTTGATTAGTTTGTTTATTGTTCTGTTTATTTTGTTCTTATTAATTTTATTTGTGTTTGTTTTGTTTAGTTTGATTTTATTTTATTTTAGTTTTTCCTTAATTTGTTTATTTTTATTTTTATTGTTGTCTATTTTTATTGATAGGATTTCATTTCATTTGATTTTATTTTGTTGTTTTCATACTCTTTGTGTATAGTTTATTTTATTTTTTATTTTTTTCTTTCTTTACTTAGATGTTACTTATGTACTACTTCTTTAATTTGATTACTTTTATTTTGTCCTTACTTTATTTTAATTCGTTTAGTTTCATTTAGTTTGGACTTATTTTGGTTTATAGTAGTTTAGTTTGTATATTTTTCGGACTGAGTTTAGTTGTTATTTTTTACTTATTATAGTTTATTTAATTTATTTTGATCAGTTTAGTATTTTTTTTCTTTTTTATATCTTTATTCTTGTTTATGGTCTATACTCTTCTTCAGGAGAACCAGAATTGAGCTGATCCAGAGATCGAGAGATTAGCTAGGAGAATTCGTAAGTGCTCAACTTCAAGTTGTTAGAGGAGGAAGAAATCAGTTGTTTTGCAGAACTTCCAGTTGATCAGTTTATTCAAGAAGAAGCAGACATGAGTGGAGTTGAAGTTAACCAGGAGAGACGGATGAACGACTAACACCCGTCCAAATGTGAAGGGACTCACATCACCCATAATGATCCCTGCACTGCCGGCGGGAGTAGTATGGCAGTTCAAAACCCATTACATCACGATGGTTTTGAAGCGCCACAGTTCAGCGGGACAGTCACAGAGGACCCATATGTACAACTTACATCCTTTCTGCGACTGGTTGGAGCTTGTTCTACTCCAGCATCTCAAGAGGTAGCTCGACTCACCCTGTTTCCATTTTCACTAAAAGATCGAGCTGCAGAGTGGCTTGAATTCTTTGGAGCCCAACGGTATCACCAGTGGACGAGTTGGCTAATGGCTTTTCTGGTGAAGTATTTCCCTCCTTCTCGTATGTTGACCATGAGGGGGGAAATTACTAATTTCAAGCAGTACAGTGGTGGAACTCTTTTTGAAGCTTGGGAGAGATTTAAAGGAATTGTTAGGAGAGTTCCTCACCATGGCTTGGGGGAAGAAGTAGTCCTACAATCCTTTTATAAAGACTTGGACCCCAGAGCCGAATAGTGGTGATACTGTTGCTGGTGGGAGCCTTATGGAGTTGCCCATTGCCCTTATAAAAAGCTTTTGGAAAACATTGACAAATTCAGCTAATCAGTGGGGTGGTGCAAGAGCTTCTTCTGTAGTTTCTTCAAAGAAAGCTACAGGTGTTTATGAGGTAGATTCCCACACTCTTCTTACAACCAAGATGGATGCTCTAACTAAACAATTCGAGAGAGTGGTGAATATGGTAACTCCTCAACTGAACGGTGCTGCTAAAATGTAGCTACTCCCTCTCTCTGTTTGTGAATTTTGTGGAAGAGATTCAGCATGTGTCAATGCATACCACACAGGGGAAACAATTAATTATGATGGGAAATAGGTCGGATAATTTTTAAAGTAATCAGAAGAATCAAAGATACCAGCCTGACAACAATAATTTTAGGCAGCAGCGTAATAATTTTTCACATTATCAACCTCAGCAGCATCAGCAGTCAGAGCAACAATAATAGCTCCTCCTCGAATCTAGAAGCTTTGATTGCTACATTTGTTGCAACAACGGAAAAAGCGTTTCACAGCAATCAGCAGAGAGTAAGCTGGATTCATTCATTGCACATCAAGAGTCATTCAATAGAGATATGAAGAATCAGATGGCCGAATTGTTTCAGCAGCTTACTCAGTCAGAGAGAAACCTTAAGGAGCAAGCTAATGCCGTGACTATTATAGCAAATGATGTTTCAGAGGCTGCTCCAGTTTCTTCTCTCCATACAGTGGCTGAGGAATCTAATAAAATTTATGACACCCAAGGAGAAGGAGTCTCCTGAAACTCAACCCTCTTATTCTCCTAGATCTAATCGTAAATTTGAAGAACCTACTCCTTTTTCCTGGCAGGTTAACGAAAAGGGACCTTGATGAACAACATGGAAAATTTCTTAAAATTTTCAAGAAATTAACTAAGGATATGCCTTTTTCTGATGTGCTTAAGTTAATGCCAAATTACGCAAAACTAGCGGATGATATATTGGCTAATAAATGTTCTTTGCAGGAAAAGGAAACGGTGAAGAAGGTAACTACTAGAAGTGGTAAAGGTAAAACTACTGAGCTTGAGGTGGTGAATATAGAGGAACCTGTGCTAGAGAATGAGCGTAATTGCAAAGCCACCCAATCTCCTCCAACTACACCACCTGCAGTTGAAGTTGCTCCTCCAGTTCCTTTCCAAACAGAACCAAGCGCTCCAAGAGGATAGTGAGTTTGATAAGTTTCTTACTTTACTTCGTCAACTATCTGTTGATATCCCTTTGTTGAATTAGTTGCGAAGGTGCCTAAATATGCCAAGTATTTAAGGAAGCTTTTATCTAACAAGGCAAAGTTTTGAGACAGGGACTATTCAGCTCACAGAAACTTGTTCAGCAATCTACAGAAGCGCCTTCCAGAAAAATGCAAAGATCCTGGAAGTTTCACATTCCATGCAGAGTAGGAGACATTGACTTCGACCACTGCCTTGCTGATTTGGGAGCGTCAATCAGTCTCATGCCATACACTGTATTTGAAAAGCTTGGGATTGGGGACTTACAGCCTACCACGAATGACGCTTCAGCTAGCAGATCGCTCAAGGTTTATCCTTGTGGGATTGCTAAGGATGTGATGGTTAAGGTGGAGCATCTGTACTTCCCTTGTGATTTTGTCGTACTCGACATGGCTGCAGATCCGACAGTTCCTATCATCCTTGGAAGACCCTTCCTAGCAACAGCCGACACTCGAATCGAAGTGGCTCACGGTACGATTACTTTTGAATGCTGAGGGTGAGCAACTACTATTTTATGCTGGTAGGTCTTCGAAACAAGTTTTGGAAGCTTCGCGAACTCTTGTCTATGGGTTCCAAAGAAAGCTCAATCATCTGAGTCTCTTAAAGAACGAGACACGTCTAGCCAAAGACGTTAAAGAAGGGCAGCTGGCTGGGAGGCAACCCAGCGTTATATCTTATTTTGTCAGTTTTTAATTTTAGTTTTAATTTCTTTCGTAGTTATTTCCTGGTTTGGTTGTTATTAATTTTTTTAAACTCCGTTTTGTAGTTTTGGTTGTTTCTAGTGTTTTCTTTTTAGATGAATTCTTCATGGTGATACTGCAACCAGGGTGCAACACTTGAGCAAAGCTCAAGTGTGGGGTGGGGTCGTTCTACATATGCCACAACACCAAAATCCAGGGGAGTTCTAGTTTTGATTGTTTTCTTTTAATTTTATTTTTTGTTAATGACTACTCTGCTGTGTGTTTTCCTTCGGACCTGAATGTTTTTCTGTGAGCTTTGAGTTTTTCACTCTTGCCTTGTCACACAATGAGGACATTGTTTAATTTTAAGTGTGGGTAGGGAGTACCTTCGGTTATCACTTCAGACCATTAGTTTCTGATTGTTTTCAGGTGATAAAGAATATGTTTCTCTAATGCCAATAATGTTGAATTTTGGGTGAGAATATCTATGGAAGTTTGAAATTGAGCCTGATGACAACCTTAAAAATATTTCTTTCTGCTTAAAAGTTGTCAATCCGAATTGTTTTTTCTTAAATTTACTCTATTTTCACTGAAATTTGATGGATTGGCTGTTGTGGAGACTAATGCATTTAGCTTTGGATCTTGGGAATGATATGAATGTTGGAATGAAGGATAAGGCAAGGTACTCCTCTGATCAAAAATTTCCTAAACCGAATCATGCCTCTTTTATCTGGTTATTAAGTCCTTAGGGTGCTTTATCACCTATCTACCTAAGGTCTTGTGATCTGGGATAGTGGCCCAAAGCCGTTATGAAACACCCCTCAACATTTAAACGCATAAAAATTATAACGCGTTTTATAATTCGTACATGAAATAACGTACGAACATTAAATCCAGTATATATATATGTAAGAATACGAAAACACACGTACGTAACGTTACGATATTGTACGTTGTAAATAAGTGACAATGTCGTCACATAGCTTCATAACAAAAGAAAATAATAATAATAACATGATATAATATATAGTCACGTATATATAAAATAAACTTGTGTATTGATTTCAAAAAAAAGGGGGAAAAGACGCCCCCGCTGAGTTTCGAACCCGAGACATCCCGTACCTTTCCCGAATGTTTAACCGGTTGAGCTATGCTCGTATTCAGTAACTTATACCCACAAACTAAAACTAGTGGCGAACCACTAAACTATCTATACAGAAAGAAAAACAGAAACAAAGAGAATCAAACCCATCTCGGTAGCACTATCGATCTCTTCTTCCTCGATGCAGTCCCTCAGTAACATCAATTCTTCCACCATGACAGGATCGCTACTTATATTTCTTTTCTTCCAACGCCCATACTTTCTGGTTCTGTCCCAGAGCAACGAACAAGACCTAGATGAGCGCAGCCTTGTTCTCCCTCGGTAATGCTCCTGTTCAAACAGAATGTGTGACAGCATGTGTATATTATCGGATTACGTGGAGAAGCAGACCGAGAGTGATGGCCATTATTGCCTAGGGTTAAGCTGCGGATAAGACACTCACTAAACTGTAATTAATAACCCAACCTGTGCCTTGCTGATTCCTGTAAAGACAGAGCCGTTTCTGTTTCAAAATTTTATGCACCAGAGCCCTGTGTTACAAACTCCCACGCACTGCATTAGCCTCCCGTGCTTTGAGCCATCTTATTCAAAAACCATAGCTCACCTCCTCCACTCCCCTGCTGTGCATCGGTTATGCATGGGCAGAAACTCTACTCACTCCCTCTGATTCTGAAGCACAAGGTAAGTACTACTGGATTTCATTTCCTCTCTTGTTTTTACTCTTATCCGAGAATCCACGGCTGCCTAACCTTCTTCCCTGATTGCCCTGTGAGACTAGAGGTGTAACCAGAGGGCAAAAAAATCAAAAGAACAACTTACCTCTGTCACCTGCTGCATTCTCCCTTCGAAAACCAGCTCGGGTAATGCTACAGAAATGCCTCCTGAATATCTGTTACTTCTGTGGTATTTATGCGATCTGAAAGATTGCTACTCAACACTTTGGTTCTCTTCACGCTTGATTTCCTCATGCAGTCCCCCTAGGCTGTGTTCAAAAAGCCCCCTGAGTGGAGTCTCGAAAAACTCATTCTTGAAACTTAACAAGAAGGTGAGGTTTCTGAAACAAGTTTTCTTCCCTTGCTTTTGTTATTGTTTCCTCTGATTCATCATCACCTAACATCTAAGAGATCTTCCCTCAGCCGTGCTAAATAACCCACGTGCAAGAGCCTGGTAGCGTGCCTAGACCAACAAGAGAAAAGCCACTAAGCTGTCACTGGTGAGCTCCACTAAACTGTTGCTTCAGTTATATAGCTCTCTAGGACTTTGTTTCTGTATAACCATAATACCGTGGAGTTGCTGGGATCCTATGAAAATGAGTTTAAACCTACTACATACCTAAACCACTTAAGTAACTCCTACACACCTGTTAAACCAATAATATGGATTATAGACAGAAAGGGAAGACATAGAAAATGGAATGCAGCTGCTCACATCTTGTGGTTTCTGTCTTTCCTTTCAGTTTCTTCTTAGATTCTTAACATACATGTGTAGAGATGGGTCGACTTGCTAATAACCTTAGAACATAGATGATATACTTATCCAGTCGAGTGAGCACACAGGAAAAGAAAATACACAACAACTGATATACAAACCTTATGAACCTTGTTTCTGTATAATTAACCTACAGAAGAATATGATGTCTTTTTGGGTTACCCGAGGGTTAGAACAATCAAGAAATACCTAATGAAGTGACTAAAGCAGTTGAGGAAAAAATTAAGAAAGTGACTAAATAACAGAAGGAGTACATCAACTTCAGTTCTGAAAATTTTGTGTTTCTGTATATGAGCTTCTCAGGGGTATAGCCTGGTTGCTGTGGTTTTGTTTTGGGTTAAAATACTGAGTAATACAGCTAAACTAAGAGGTGAGACATCCTTAAACTTCATACACAACAAAAAAAAGGGAACTAAAGTAACCAATCTGTCAAGAGTACTCGAATAACTTGTTCCAATTTCTGAAACTTGATGTTTCTGTTTATTAACCTCAGTGTGCAGTCAGTGGGTGTGGGTTGTTTCGAGAATAAAATCACACCAACTAACTAACTAAGCAACTATAGGACTCTGAGAAAAAAAGAAAGAAATAGGAACAGATCAGAAAAGAAAAGGAAACAGAAACAGACATTACAACAAAAAAGTAGAAGAAGCAGTACCAGAAGAAACCCATGAGTTTCAGTTTCTGAACATTTAGTGTTTCTGTGTAATTAGTACAGAGCTACATGGGTGTTTATTGGGTTGCTTCTGGGTTTAGAATATAGCTAGAACTGCAACTACACACTGAATCAAGTAGCTGAGCAAGTTGGGAAGAAAACAGAAGAGAAACTGAAAGAACAGAAAGGAAGAAACAACAGGAAAGATGTATTAATCTCAGATTCCGGTTCTGAAGTTTTTGTGTGGGTTTTTGTTACAGAAGGGGTTAGAGTGTCGTATTGGTCTAAAAATGAAGTCAAGGCATTTTTGTTACACCTTACAAGGAAGCCATATGCTTTAGGAAGAAATTTAAAGGTCAGTCTAGGAAGAAACAGAAAGACAATAGCAAAAGAGGGATTATCAGTTTTGAGGTTTAGTTATCAGATTTTTTTTTCTAGTTTTGTGCAGAAGAAACTTGGGGACATTGTCCAGGTTAGTCTTGTCTGTTCTTGAGTTTTAAAGACTTAATAACACTAGCTAAGTACAGGTACTTAGAAGGAAATAGGAAACAAATTCGAAACAGAAAAGAAAGACAAGAGAAATATCAGTTCCAGTTTTAAGTTACAGTTTTGTGTTCAGTTTCTGTACAGAAGATTTACTGAGTATTATTATAGTAGTTTTGTGTCTAAAGAGGAGATTAAACATGTAACTGGGTAAGGAGCACATAGGGGAGAGATTTGAAGGAAAGAAATAACATTCAAACAGAAAAGAATCAAGGAGAGGGCATTGGTCTCATGGGTTTTCATTATTAGTACTTCTGATTTCCTTTTTGTATTTGTTGTCTGTCAAATGAACTTCCAAGTTGTTGTCGGTGTATTCTGGATTAACCTTGAGTCTAATACTTGAATAACACACAAGCCTGAGTGACTATAAGTTTGGGGAAACAAAAATAAACCAGTTAGGAGACTTAAACATGGAGTTAGATGTAACAGACCTGGTGTTTCGGTTTCTGTAGCATGGTCTCTGTATAACAGGGTTACTGAACTAGTAAGAGTATTATGGGGGCTCAGGCGTGAGTTCAAAACGTTAGTAAAGAGATTAACTAAGTTGGCAAAGTCAGTTGAGACATCTGTTGAACTAAGGAATGACAAGAAACAAGAAGAAATATCTAGGTTTGTAGTTTCAGTTTTTCACAGGTTCTGTATAACTGTGTTATTAAGGTGTTATAAGGGTGATTCTAGCTTAATAATGAACTCAAATAATAGCTAACGAACATAACTAGAATACCAAAGCATGTGGGGAAAGTTGCACATCAATTACTACATTAAAAACGAAGTTAGTTAAGGTATTACAAAGGGCTTGCGTTTCAGATTTTGAAACCTTTGGATTTCTGTATAAATGGGTTCTAGGGGTATTCTAGGATCTATATTATCATTATACAAGGGTTAAAATATTACTCACCTATCTATCTAAGGAGGGAATACACATTAGACATGTTATAGCTATGTTATATAAACTTGTTACTTAACTAGCGCTTGAAATCCTTTAAAACAATAACTAAGGAAAAAGGACTTAGCTAACGTATAAAACAAGTTGTGAGTGTCCTAGGAGTAAGATAAGCCTAGGATGAATGCATGTGAAGTTCTAGGACTCAATATAAACTAAGCATGTAACAACATACCGAAGGAATAACATACGATATAAAGTGTCGTCACATAAAATAATAAACTGACACATTGTTTTAATTAACTCTAGGACCGTAGCGTGCTCCGACCGGGACTCCGAGTGTGAGACAAGTCGTACTTGCGGAAAAGGTATGGACATGTGTGGTTCGTATGTTGCTGTGTTACACGGCTTGTGTGTTGTGTGCTCTGTGTGAAAGGACCTTAAGATCAAAGCATGAAATTGGTTTGCTTGCTTATCATGTTGTATGATTTTATATCATTGTTGTATATCATTGCGCGCACACAGTAGTTTAGTCCCTTCGCGTTTATGGAAGTTGAGATGAAACACTGAGAACTATGAAAAACAAAGGAAATGCTTTAAAGGGGAACTCCTCCCTAACTATGGAGGACGTACCATGACACCCACTATGGTGTCTACTCATGAATAATAATGGAGAGCGAATCTCAATTGGTGGGACATGAGGATAACCCGGGAAGATGACATCTCGGGCCGCACGGTATGGAATATTCGGGAGTTGGTATCTGCCTCAGATCCTTCGCCCTTCTATGTGGAGCACATCCCGGAGTCTAGAGGCGACTCCGCTTTCCCAGCGCATGACGTCGGGAATGGGGGAGTGACAACTTGGTGGAGCTTATCCTGGAGTCAAGAGGCGACTCCGCTTTCTCAGCGCATGACGTCGGGAATGGGGGACTAGCTATGGACGAGACGTCCTCCAACGTGCGGTAACAGAAGAACACGCAATTAATCTATGAGAAGCGGAGAAAGATGGGCACCCATACTATATGGTCACGGGAATCAATCTACATCCCCAGACCTGGTGCAAGAAAGAGAAAGAGAAGTACACATAAAGGAAACAAAGAGAAAGAGACGAAAACACTCAACATTGAATGATCCCACTGTGTGGATCATCATTATTCAAATTCTACGAAAAACTCTACTTGTTTTGCATGATTGAGATGCTTGGTGTTATCTCTATGCCAACATGTGTGAGTTGCCTTGTTGATGTTGTATGCTATGTGTTATTGCTTTTCTATTGCATGAAATTGGACTTAATCATATTCGACCAAGTAGTCGTGTAGTCCGGTAACATGCGGGCTTCACACGTTCATACTCAGCATAGTTTTGCTGAGTCCTTTATTTTTACAGGTATGAAACGGGAGGCAGATGGAGAGTAGGCACGGGTGACTACCATAGGGGTAGTCCGTACGGGCAAGACCTTTTAGTAGCATGTTGTTAATATATGGGTTATGACTTTGTATTACTAAACCCTAGTTGTACTTTCGGATTATGTTGTTGAACTAAGAACTTATGTTTTAGATTCTCGGTACTTGGTCTGTAATTTCTGTTGTACTTGGATTTGATTGTGGTTTAATTCCAGTCATTCGGACCGCAGCTTAGTATTGATGTTGTTGTTGTGTCAACCACGTGGGTGGTTGGCGCCTGTGACACCCGAGCAGAAGTTGTGAATCTGCTGTTTCGTCTTTTCGTGATCTCGTTGGGTTATCCGGGGGTGTTACACGTTAC
Source organism: Limonium bicolor (assembly GCA_023374045.1). NCBI lineage: Eukaryota > Viridiplantae > Streptophyta > Magnoliopsida > Caryophyllales > Plumbaginaceae > Limonium > Limonium bicolor. The sequence continues at coordinate 44,971 of JAIOTZ010000092.1, forward strand.
AAGGATAAAGAGAAAAGTCTGGGTGAAGGAATAACTATGCAATTAATCAAATAAATTGTTTGTTTTTGTTTCTTGACGAAGAAAAGTTTTTGCATACGAAATATTTAATTGCAGTATTTTTTTTTAGTTTTTGATATGAGTGTGTGGTGTTGAAAGGTATTACGAAATAAGGCATTACTTCATACCCCTTGTCATCCAAAGGGTAATGGAGAGAAATTGGTGGAAGGTCCTAAGCTAACATGTGTTTCAGTTTTTGCAATTCAGTTTACTCATGCTTTTATTAAATTATTCTCATTCACTGTTTGTGAAAACTGATAGCTTAAAGCAGATTGATTTTTCTAATTGTCATTTTACTTGTTTTCCTTCTGCTTATGTTTGATCCTGGAGTTCAATGTTTCGGTTTGGAGCAGTTATATTCTTTATTTGCTTGAGGACAAGCAAAAGCTAAGTGTGGGGTAGTTGATAAGTGTGGAATTTATCTATATTTATGTGCTTAATGTGATTAATATTTTATTGGTTTATATGATAAATTCCTTACTTATATGCTTAATTATATTAAATGTTTAGATTATTCCTCACATGTGTTTTATGCTAAAACAGATTAAAAACACTGAAGAAAAGGGGTCTAGAAACATATGCCACAAGCTTAACGATCAAACCGGGACCTACTTTCTTATTTTGGGAGTGATCCAGGTTTGTGTAATGATTTACGACCAGCAGATGAAATCGGTGGCTGGACAGAAGCGCAGTCATTTGGCCGTGTTTGTATGTTGGGCTTGGAGTTTCTTCTGGTGGGCCGATAATGAGTAGGCGATGATCAGAATTATGACTGCATGGAATAACATTGGATGATTGCAAAATTAAGGCGTGGGCTGCACATGTACAGAGGCGTCGACTTTGACCGAGGCGTAGACATGGACCGACAAAACAGATAGGAGCAGACGATATATTTCGAGAGCACCAGTCTTCATTCATGGGCCATACGCATACATCATGATGGTTGAACAATAATTTGCATGGGCCATGCACAAAAGTTGACGTTCTTTTCTCATTGATTATTTGGACTTTCGAAGTCTGGCCACATACGAAATAAAGAGGGGAGGTGCAGCCGACAACTTCAGCGAGGCAGCAGATATCACCGGGGCCACGTGCCACTAAATGAGAGGCGCAGACATATTAATTTGGATGGGCTGCAGATGCGACATTTAGAGGCGCAGACGGATAGCGGCGCAGACGACTTTGAGCATGGATGGGCACGGGACATGTATGTACGCACATCATGCATGAGAAACGAGACCTGCTTGCTCGCAGACCTGGGCCGACACTGGACATCAGAGGCGCAGACACTCATCTTCTGGACCGACACTCCAGCACTTGTGATTGGGCTGCATGAACACATAGCAGCATATTGGTGGACTCGAACACGAGGGGCCTGCATGAAAAAGAAGACAGAGGCGCTGATAATGGATTGACCGGCAAAACTTTTTGTGAGGCGCAGACATCTGAATAAAAAAAGGATACGACATTCGTAACCTAGAAGGGACGATACAGAATTTAGGAGCCCTAGCCGCGAGTATAGGGAGCCGAGTTCGAAAGAGAGAAAAGTCTAACAATTGAGCAATAGAGAGACAACAGCCGCCGGGGGATTTAGACTCGTCATTCAAACCGAGAGCAGCCACAGACTCATCACACGACAGAAGAGAACTCTCAACCAGAGACGCATACGAGACAGAGGGGGAGATACAGACAGTTCTGACAGACCGGAGTAGAAGACAGAGACTGGATTCGTTATCGTTCTTATGACGTTTTCTAATCTTTTAATTATTGTTATTACTTCTTTGTCTCCGATGTCTGAGTAGTTGTTACAATTCTGGTTTTATTATGGACAACTAGTTTATTATTTTGCTTCCTGAGTTGTTACATATAAATTCTATACTGATTGTAGTTTTATTCCTTATTTATTATTGAATTCTCTTGTAATTAATTATTGCTTGAGTTTATTTGGTATGAATTGCTTACAAGTGAGAACTGCGGCGTTCATTAGACCATAGGAATATTACCAGTGAAACTACAGATGGCATTTCCTGGGGATTAGCTGACTAGAAACCAGATGAATCGTTAACGCTACTAGTTAATTTAAAAATTCATAACGAGAGTTAGGATTTGGGAATTGCTAGTAAGAATCTATCTTGCGGGAGACCGGCTTTAGATTAATTTAGATCTGAGGTTGCAATCTAGAATTTAGAAAACACTCAGGAAGGGAATTGACAAACTAGGAAGAAATAGTAAACCAGGATTCACCTTTTATATTTGTTTAGAAGATTATCTTTTTATTGTTTTTATTTTAGTTTATTTATTTTCTGCATTCAAACCCCGATTATTATTGTTATTTTTCTATAGTTTATTAGTTAGATTAAAGACTTAAACTAGACACAACCTCCTTTGGTTCGATAACCTAGAGAATACTACCTAGGAAAACTTGCTACGATAGACCAATACACTTGCTGTTAGGTTAAACCCCCAACAACAATTTACCGTTAGGTTTTACCCCAACAGAGTGGAAACCCATTAAACTAGTAAGGGTGGCCCTCATTTATCCCATCAGTTTTTCGCATATGACTTAATTTTAATGGGTAGTGCTTCCACGAGTAATGTTTTTTCTATGATGAGAGTGCTAAATGATTTCTGTCTAATGTCGGGTGAAAAAGTCAACAAACAGAAATCTACCATCCTTTTTTCAAAGAATGTAGGAGCTTCTAGGAAAATCGAGATTAGCTCTATTGTTGGCATTCCTCTAGCGGACAACTTGGGGAAATACCTTGGTCTTAATCTATGTTATGGTAGAACTCAGTCTAATCAGTTTAGGGATCTCATTGAGAAAATTCTAAAGAGAGTTGCTGGATGGAAGGCCAAAGCTCTATCCTTTGCAGGCAGATTAGTTTTTGGTCAAATCTGTCCTAAGTTCTATACCCACTTTAAGTATGATGAGTCAGAAAATCCCTTTGTCAGTTTGCCATAAACTTTATAAGATAAATAGAGATTTCCTTTGGGGGCACAAGGACAATAAAAGGAAAATTCACACTATTTCATGGGATAAGATTTGTAGAGCTAAAAATGAAGGAGGCCTAGGGATCAGAGAATCTCATCTGATGAATAGAGCCTGTCTAGCTAGTTGAGTTGGAGACTGTTGAATAATCATGATGGTTTATGGGCTAGAATTCTCTTGAGCAGGTACAAGAATCCTACTACTAAAAATGCTTCCAGCTCTTGGAGGAACATTACGGGATCTAAATAGATTATAGAAAAAGGGGCTAGGTGGAGGTTGGAGATGGAAAAACCATTAAATTTTGGATGGGCAAATGGCTTCTAGATAAACCCCTATGTAGTTATGTAAGCTTACCAAGTTCGATTAATAAAGAATGCACTGTGGGTGACATGTGGGATCCTAACAGGGGCTGGAAATGGAGTTTGTTTTCTGATAAGCTACCTTCTGATATTATGAGTCATCTCTCTAGCAAAGCTATCCTTGACGAAGGTCTGGAGGATTCCATCCTCTGCTTACGACTTAATTAGGAACAAAGGGGAGAGTAATATATTGTGGAAATCAATCTGGAAAATAAAAGTTCATGAAAAAGTTAAGACATGTTTATGGTTGATAGGCCATGATGGTCTTAAAACAAAAAATCTACTGTTTATGCGTGGTCTAGTAGCAATTGTTGTGACGCATGTGGGAACATAGAAGATACTGCTCATATTTTAAAAGACTGCCCTGTTAGCTCTAAAATCTGGGCTTATCTGTTGCAAAATAACCCGATAATTGACCAATGGGTTAATTGTAATCTGCATAATTGGCTCATTCGTAATTTAAGAAGTTCTTCTCTAATTAATATTTGCAATACAGAATGGCCTAGGGTCTTTGCTTGTACTTGTTATATTTTGTGGTATTGGAGAAACCATAAGTTTCACAATAATCTAGCTGAGATAGATATGCATTTATGTCTGTTTTCCTCTAAATTACAGGGTCTCCTGGAGGTGATTCATGTGGATCTGTTCCAAAATGAAGTGAAGTTAGACAAATAGCAGCACTGACTCCCTTCTTCTGCAGGCTGTTTCAAAATTAATGTAGATGGGGTTGTCTCGTTCCAGGGCAAAGCTGCAGCTGGAGGATCCTGCAGAAATCATAGAGGAGAGTGGCTTGGAGGTTATACTCACGGACTGGGTTAAACGAGTATCCAGGAGGCAGAGCTTTGGGCTGTCTTTGATGGTCTTCAGTTGGGAGAGACTCTCAATTGTAACAACATTATCATCAAATCAGATTCTCATGAGGTTGTAGATCTATTTAATAAACAAAGAGGAAACCATCATCCATGTGAAAGTCTGATCAGAGCTTGTGAAAGCAAATTTGCCAGTTTTACCACCTGTGAAATAGTTAGGATAGGAAGAGAAGCTAATAGAGTAACAGACTCAATTGTCAAGTTTGCACTTGATAGTGAACAGCTATTTGTTTTACTTGTAAACCCCCCAGATCTGAGCAGACCCTTGCTCCTTCTTGATGTAAATTCTCTTGAGTAGTTAATAAAGTCCATTTCATAAAAAAAAAATGATGCTAGGAACCTTTGAAATCCTTGAATATAAGATTTTCTTTATATAAGTTGAGTGATCATTATCTCTCTCTATTTATATATATAAGATTTCATTCATAATTGCTTTCTTGAAATTGTTCAAGTCGTCATTCAGTGTAGCAGTTTTTTACACTGGACTAAGTAGGCACCAACTAATCAACGCTTGTGAAGATATGAGATTGATTGATGCTCGTGATAGTAACATTACATAATTACAACTTTCGATGGGTGTGACCCGCTACCAGCGTATGTAACAAAACTCAAACCGTTACGAGATTTCCATGCATTGCCCCTGTTGCTTCAACGGGAAAATTGACTCACCGAACTGACCCTCAAGCTCCATCCCAAAAACACCCATCAAGCTCCGTCCCAAAAACACCCATCAAGCTCCGATTATAACGCGGCAGTGAGTGTGAATCATAGAACCGAAGACGAACCAATGACACTGAGTTTTCCTATTTTCAAATGCACGCCAATAGCATCAAGAAAAACGCCTTTTGTTCTCCCATGAATCCCTACAATGATGGACCCTTCATTTGAGTTAACAGAGAAGTATACTCCAACCTCCTCACCATAGGGCCCGTACTTCCCCTTTGAAGTATAGAATGTGAGGGATCTTATGACGGTAGGGCCCTCGATGGCCGCAGAAGCATAATAGCCAGATATGTTTGTCAGGATTTCGTAAGGATAGTCCAAACCAATCTGGGTTTTAATTCACATAAATAAGATTAGATATGTCGTCTCAGAAAGCATATTCCGAAATATATATAAACACAGAGATGTACAGTTAGTACGTAGAATGTGTTTGTCTTACTCTGTCAGTGCAACCACTACGCCTGCCTCCATGGTAGCTTCCCCAAACGGATTTACCATTTTGTTCATACAAAAGTCTGATTCCAACAATACTATCCATATGTCTTGATAACACGATTTGCTTAACGCCAGTAAATGAATTCCCATCATCAAACACAGTTCCACCATTGCCGCCCCAGGGCCCATACGACACTATCCCTCCAAATGCACCAGATCTCTGCTTATCCATTTTATTTTGATTGTAGAAGAGAGCATATAGTGTGATCACATTAATAACTTTATAAAGACAAACATAGAGTAATAATACAGTATAATATATTCAATTAAACTATAGCAATTAACATTACACATATATACCTTTTGCATTTGATTATCCTTATCAGAAGCTACGATTGGCTTTGAAACTTCAGCTGCTGGAATTGAGGGATTGTCACTGCTGGGATTTTCGGATAGTTTAAATGAAAGCACATCATACTTGTCACCAATGTTCCCTTCAATGACGGTGCAACACCCAGATCTTTTAGGACATTTTAGAGAATGTGGTGGATTGTGAGGACAAATAAGGTGTTTGACATAAGCTCCAATCGAGTCAAGGTAACCTCCATCTCTCCCATAGAACCCAAGGATTTGACCCCCAAACATTTGAAGCGTGAAGGAGTGTCCTTGTTCAACGCCAAACGGACCATAAGCTCTCACGTTGCTGATAAAGGTAAGCGAAAGAATAACTGAGCTTTCATGACCGAATTTTGGACCATAGTAACCACGCATTGCAAGAAGATATTCCTCTGGATGATTCAGCTTTACCTGAAATAAAGTTGCATACACAATTTCAGAGTGCATAAAAAAAGCAACATGCAACATTCATACATACCTTTTTGGTGAGGTCGCTTCCGTTTCCACCATGCTTGTTGGATGTATATACATTTCCATGCTTTTCGTATAGGAACATGATTGAGTCTATTACACTACCATAAGTTATGATGATTTCCCGAATAGAGTCCTGAACTCCATCGTCCCAGTGACTTCCACCTCGGCCACCCCATGGTCCTACCGTTACAAATTCCTTCTCATAAGTGTATGAACCCTACGGCCATGGAGGAGGATGCAGACATTTTAAACATTATGAATCGCAGGGAACAAAAATAACTCAACAAGAAAAGGGTAAACATAAGAAGAAAGGGGTTTTTTTTTACCATTCTTCACTAGCAGAGCTTAAGAAGACGGTAGTGTAATGTACATCCGCGGGTATCGGATTAAATTAGTCTGTGTGGAATTTATGTGTACAATAGGAACTGACAGCCCACTTATCAAAAAAATAGGAACTGACAGCCTAAATAGGCTAATGATCTGAACTAGCGCGCGGTTCCATGCTGCTTCAGTTTTTCCCATCATTATGTAACGAAATCCAATGTTTTCCAGTTTGTATTGTAACTGGATCGTTTGTTTACTTTAACACGTTAACGTTAATGGAGTGGAAGGGACCTGTACCACCTCGGAATATCTAGCGCAGGCACTTGTAACACTGAAGGTTGTGTGTCCCCTTCTTTTGCACCGGGCTTATTTGATCAGCTAGTTTTCTATTGTCTCTGTATGTCATATACATCAATTGTCATATCAACTATTTTTCTCTTCTACTTTTTCTAACTTTCAGCTGACAACTGACATCAGCTAGATTATCAGCCATGCAAAAGAATGAGGCCTAAATCAGAGCTTATCAAACGGGCGTGTTGGTCTGATTTGGGTCGGGCTGACATTGAATTTTGGGCTCGAATAGGTTTATATTTATCTAAGTCTGTTTTTGATATCATTGCCCGGTCTCTGGTCCGATTTTATAAATTTTTTATAATATTATTATTTTTTTTGAAAATATATATAGTATTATATATAATATTAATATATATTGAATATATGTTGTATATAATATTAATATATATTATATACTCCCTCCGTCCTGAATTGACCGTCCTGTTTGCTTTATGGCACGTTTTTCCACTTCAATATTAAGCATATAAGATAAAATAATTTTATAAAATAAATTTTGTAACATATAGTTTATCATGTAAGGAATCATATGCAAAACTTAAATTTTCAAAATTAATTTATCTTATATGTTAAAAATTGAAGTCAAACGACATGTCCAAATAGTAAACAAGATGGTCAATTCAGGACGGAGGGAGTATAATTTAAATAAATAATAAAATGTATTAGATAAAATTAATTTAAATATATATTCTCCACTTCTTAATATTTGATTCTCTAGCTCCACGCACAAGAATTAAAGAATGAAAAGTTAGAGTATCTTACCCTTACTTTTTGTATTGAAAATTGAAATAATTTAAAAAGAAGGGCTGTAAAATATAAGATGAATGATAGAATTGGAAAGCAGATGATAACAAAAAGACCTAAAAAATCATATATTGAGAAAAGGGGGAGTATTATATTATATTTATAAATATATATAAATAATAATAAATCGGGTCACGTTTAGTTACGGACCTAAAATTTTGTCAAAACCCGGCCCAGTTTTTCATTTGGACCTGATTTGTTGTCCGACTCGGAATTTTTTCTGGACGGGCTTTATTTCTGGGGCGAGCCAGGTTAGGCCATCAGCCCGGGTCAATATTAGTCAGCTCTAGTGTAAATCAAGGAGCACTTATAAATTAGTGAGTTCTTACTTAGCCTACTAGATAAGTCACACCTATTACGATCTCACGAGTTGTCACCTATAAAAGGACTTCTCAAATCTCAACCTAAATTCCAAAATGTTTCAAAATTCACGATATACCCCTATTTCGTGAAATAGCCTTGAATAATGACTATTTAATCCCTAACATTACAGATCTTGTTTCAAGTTCACAATATGCCACTATTTTATATTTTGGGGGCATTTTATGAATATTTTAATTAAAAAAATTAAAACACTATAAAAATATAAATAATAATAGAGATATTTAAAAGGTAATAAAATTATAAATGAATAGATATAAAAATATAAAATTTAAAAATTAATAATTCTTAAATATTAAACATGCACAAAACTTTAAACAAATTAATTGTTTTCTTCTCTTTGTTTTATACTTCCTCCATTCAACAATATATGTCGTTTTAAGAGGTGAATTTCGTTCAAAAATATAAGTCATTCTAGCTCTTTAACACACTTTGTCCATATTTGACCCTACCATTTATAAACATGTAATTATTATTTTGATAAAAAGGTAAAAAATAGGGGTAGATGCATCATTTGTTTTCTTTTTCTTAAAAAGTATGCAAATTTCTAAAATGATTGATATTATTGAACGGAGTAGTACCTTCTATGACTAAGTATCATTTTTCATCTTCATTAAAAAACTTTCAATTATGATTAGATAATGATTAAATATTATAAATAAGAATATATATTTCTATTTATAAACAAAATTTATTCAATACAAGATGAGATAGATGTACATAATTTTTTTTTGTAAACTTTCATAAATTGAAAGAGGAACAACTAAAAGTATATAATAATTTTGTTTAAAATATAAATATATATTTTTTATTTATAATATTTATTTATTATCTAACCATAATTACAAATATTTTCATGAAGATTTAAAAATGATAATTTTCCGAAGAAGCTGAAAAACTATAAAGATATTGTTTAAAGTTTTGTGCATGTAAATTATTTGTGAATTAATTTTATAAATTTTAAATTTTAAATAATTTTTATACTTTTATTATCCTTTTAAATGTATTTATAATTGTTTATTTGTTTGTAGTGTTTTAACGAAAAATTTCATAAAATGTCAAAAAAAAAGTAGTAGATTGTGAACTTGAAACATGATCTGCAATATAAAGGGTAAAATAGTCATTTTTCATCCCATTTTACGTGATCGTGAATTTTGAAACTTTTTCTAACATACGGTGAACAAGTTTCAAATTGAAGGTATACCATAAATTATGAAATATTTTCATGACATATTTTGAATTTTATCTTTTTTTTTATCTTCCTTTTCAACTAAAATCGCATCCTCATTTCTTAATCAATTGAATTACACTGCTCTGTTCGGCATGGCTGTTTTGGCAGCATATTTGGTAGCAGGTTTGCGCTGCCATATTTGCAGCATATTTGTTGGCAGGTTTGTGCTGGCATATTTTTAGCTGTTTTTAAAATTGTTGTTTGGCAGTGCGACATATATGTAGCATATTTGGTTAAGTTAGTTATATGTAGTGCGTTTACCATTTTTGTATTACAATTACAATTTATTATATTACACTAAGTAACTTTATTTTGTTAGTAAAAATTCACAAACAATATATTACTATGAGTATTTGATTTACAATAAAAAACCTGAGAAACCAAAGAAAATAAAAATATTTATATAACCAATAAAATTTTAATTTTTATTATTTAAGTAAAATTTGTAACTTCTACTTTGTATGTTAATAAATTTATATACATTCATATTTCTATATACTTTTTAAATATTTTAATTCATATATCAACAAGTGTTTTTATTTATTGGTTATTTTAAGTTTATTAATCTATGTGGTACTACAAATAATATATTATAAATTAATATTATTAATGTAGTTTTTTCTTAAATTTGACTAAAGAAGTAGTACTATTTTTTATAAATTATTTGAAGCATTTTGTAATTTGTAACAAATAAAGTAACTTGTAAAAAATGTCATAAGATAAGTAGTTTTTTAATCAATAGTCACATTAATTGCATTATGAAGAGAGAAAAGAAGCAGAAGTGAAAGCACGGAAATGAAAAAGTAGCATTTGGTGTGGGCATTTATGCTGATATTTATGCTCTTTTAAACGAACAATAAAATAAAGAAATAAGACTAAAGTAACATATGCCACAACAAACATGCTACACATTTATACTGAAATACCCCGCAATTAAAAATAGTGATTAATTAGGCTAATAAGTAATTTAGAAGCTTAAATATGAGTAAATAATCATGAGGGAACAAATCCCGAAGAAAACGGATCCTTAAAACGGATTAAAAACACTAACGAACCTTAAAGCGCGTTTTTCGAGGAAACCGGGAAAACGTGACTTTAAGCGGGTCAAATAGACTCGTAACAATTTTGGTCAACTAAATAATCATTAATAAATATTAGTGAAGCTTTAGAACCAATAAAATCAATAAAATGAGAAATTAGTAAAAACTGTCAAAAACAGGAAGTTGTGGGGTAAAAGCACAAATAACTAAAACTAGTGTGTCCACTTTTAAAATAAAATGTGGAGTTTGTGTGTGTGGGCTGTGTCAGCCGATAGCCTTCCCCTCTCTCACACACTCTATTAATTCTTCTTATGTACAAAACAACAAAACAATTAAAAAGTAAAAAGCAACTACTTTACTCACCTATCTCACCCTCTCTCCCACCTCACATTCTCTTCACTCACGTAGAACCCCACTCCCTCACTCTCTGATTCTTCTTCCTGGCGACAGCAATGGAGAAATGAGAGAACTCACACCATTCTCCACTTCTCTCCTCTTGTTACTCCCTTAAACCTTCTCCAAAAATTACGAAAATTGCACCATTGTCTTCCTCTCATCAAGGGGAACATTTCCCTCTTTTCAAAATTCGAAAACGAACACTTTCATCTCCATGGGTGTCCTTGCTTTGGAGCTTCAAGACCACCATTAGAAGGCCCTTCCTCTCCTCTTTGGTTTAAGGTAAAAAGAAATCCAAATACACTTCCTTTTCTTGCTCTCACTTGCAAAATAAAGATTTCAAGTTTTGAACTCCTTGCTCCTTTTGTACCCAGCCGATTTTGGCCTCTTTGAAGGAGTAGAAATATTGCTCTTGAGCTCCTCTAAGCTTCATCTACTCCCTTGCAAGGTAATGAATTCCTAAACCCTAGAAAATTTACCTTAAAAGCATTAATATAATCTAGGGCTATTAGAATTGAATGGTGGTGTGTAATGGGTTGTAGTGTAGAGTTTGAATCTTCATAGCTGTTGGGAAAAGAGGAAAAGAAAGGAAGAAGGAAGAGGAAAGAAGAAGAAAAGAAAACAAGAAGAAGAACAAGGTAAATGATGCTCACATTTGTAGTCTCGTAAATGCTTATGTAACAGATTTTAAAAGTCTAAAATGTGTATTGTAAAATAGTAAGGAGTAGTAGTGTAATGTGGAAGAGGAACCAAACTATTATTGAAGCTTGAAAGACATTTAAAAACTGTCACAAACTAGATGGGAATTGAATGTAGTGTGCAGGAATTTTTAGGAGTGTTTAGTGTTTGGTATTTGTGTATGGGAGCTTTGTATATTTATGATGGTTGAAAATAGGTGAATTGGGTAACAAAATGTGAGTAAATGATGTGGTGAGAATGTAGAGATTTTAGAGGAGGTTATGTCAAAATTTACCTAGAACTAGAACACTTAACAACTAGAAAACTAGGTAAAAGTATGTCCTTGTAACAGATTTTAATATGAGCTGCTTAGTGAGTGGTTTAGGAGAGATAGCTAGTGTATTGTAAGCTCTGGAAATGACATTATAAGAGGGATCAATAGATGGAGGAAGTGAGAGTTGAAAGCTGTGGCAAATGCAACTTAGAAAAAAATAGTGTAAGTGCTGAAATGAGAACTAAGGAAATAAGTGAGTGAATTAGCATACAAGGAGTAATAGGTTAACAAAGGATTTAAACATGTTTAGGAGCTTAACTAGGTGCTAAAATATGTGGGATTAAGTGTATGAACAATGGGGGATTAATTAGGCAAAGTTTGGTTTGTAACAGATTAAGAAAACTTGAAATCTGCAACAAAATTAGCAGGGTCGGGACCTTAGTCCAGGACTAAGACCCGGACCAGTACACAAAATAAGGCCGAGAGTAGAACCCAGGTGGTGGTCCGGGACTTAAGTCCAGTGAAAGGACCCGGACCACCCTACAAAAACATGCCGAGAGTTTGGTGCTTGAAAGGTCCGGGACTTACCTTGAGGATAAGGACCCGGACCATGTATGGAAAAATGCCCGAGACTTTTAACTGCCTCTGGTCCGGGACTCAAGTTCAGTATGAGGACCTGGACCATGCTATTAAAACCTGGCGAGAGTATGACCATGTGTTGGTCCGGGACTTAAGACCCGGACAAGGTCCCGAACCAACCAAAAATTGTAAAATTAAGTGTATTAAATGGGTATTAAGGTAAGGAAGTGAATGGTAATGATAGTATAAGATAATTAGGACTTAATTAAGGATGTTTAAAGGTCATTAAGAGTATAAACAAGTTTTTAAACCAAGGAAGGGTAAGTAAACCATATGTAAGTATAAGAATTGTAAAGATGTAGTAAGTATGAGTTAGGAAACGTAAGAGTAGTCTAGTTAAGTTAATGATAGTTAGATTAATCATTCGATTTTATGTATGTCATAGGACGTGGATTGTGAACACCGGAGGAAAGTTGGGATACAAGTACAACGGTGAACGGTATGAATTTCTCATGCCCCGTATACTACCTTGGTTACTCTGATTTGTGTGTTGTGTGCTAATTGATCACCAAATAAGATAAATGCACGAATCGGAGTTATCATGCTTACTTGTGAATATGTAGTGCTGTATATTGTTGTATATTATCTTTAATTCATAGTTTGTATAATTCATGAAATGTATGGATGAATATGAGTGTGTGTATGTATGATGTATTGTACTGTGACCGAATGTGTTTGTGATTGGACTTCTAACTGATTCCTAACAAGCTAACCAATCTAACTTAAATTGGTAATTAAATTGGAATGAGTAGAAGTCCGATATAGTTTCGGCCACGCGTGAGGATGCGGAGACACAAGAGGTTGGATCCAAGTCCTGACTCTTAAACTGGTCCGCGGCCTAAACCCCTTAAATGGGTAGCATCCCGGATTGGTGAGTCAAGTAAATCCCGGTGGTGGGACGGTGTAGTCCCCGGGCCGGAGGTCATACCGACTTAACATGAGTAAGAGTAAGTAAGTAAGAATGAGTAAGTAAGTAAATGAAAGTAAGTAAGTAAAGTAAGAGTAAGTAATGTGTAATGAGTAAAAGAGTAAATAGCATTCCGATTAACCCGGATGCGTAATTTGGCTAACACCGTGAAGGTAAGTAATGTGTATGTTATTGCAATGTTGCCTTGAATTCTGTAATGTATTGTATATGCATGTATGTTGTATGCAAAGCATGTATGTATGAAATTAATGAACCGCATGCCTATCTGACCTTAATTAGTCGGCGTTCCCTTGTTAGCACGCGGTATATGCGAAGTTCATGCGCAGCTTTTGCTGAGCCCCTTGGGGCGATGTTTTTAATATGAATGCAGGTACACGAGAAGGGTAAAGATGATGAAGATCCTTTGTTGATTTCTTTTTGTCTGTAAACAATGAATTATGATTGGTGTACTAAGTAGTACACGGCTGTAGATTTTTATTAGCCGGTGTACCATGGGGTACACCCCTTTTGGATATTGATAGGATGGTGAATTGGTATAGATGAGTAGTTGTTTCAAACTCATTATTTTTGGAAGCTAGTGAAAGGAATGTAATTAACTTACTTTTAAATACTCGGTAATCCATTAATGTAAGCGAATGGTATTTTGTATCCAGTAAGCAATGTTTTAGTAGCTCGGTATACTTAGGCATCAGACCGTAACTGTAAGTAACGTAAGCCTAGCTAGCCGTATGGGCGGTTAGCGGCGTTGTGCCACCCGCCGTAGTAGTAGTAGTCTTCCGCTGTGAACTGATAGAGTTAAGGGATGATTGGACGGTAAGCATAGGATTAACGGTAGGGGTGTTACATATACTGTGTTGGCAGCAGCCGAACGCTCTAGGGAGCGTTCGGGTGAGCATAAACATGGCATAAACGGACAGCATAAATGTAGAGCATATGCTGTTTTGGACTCCTTTATTTGTTTTTGTTGTTTGGTTAAAAGAGCATAAATGTCAGCATAAATGACAGCATAAATGTCAGCATAAATGCCCGCAGCAAATGCAATTTTTTCGTTTCCGTGCTTCACTTCCGTTCTTTACTCACCTCATAATGCAATTACTGTGACTATTGATTTAAATAAAAGAATTTTTTTACAAGTTACTTTATTTGTTACAAATTACATAGTAATAATTTATAAAAAAAATAGTACTACTTCTTTAGTCAAATTAAAAAAAAAACACATTTATAATACAAATCTACAATATATTATTTGTAATACCACATAGATTAATAAAATAAAAAAAACAATAAATATACACTCTTGTTGATATATAAATTAAAATATTAAAATAGTATATAGAAATATGAATGTATATAAATTTATTAACATACAAAGTTACAAAAATATTATATATTATTAAAAGTTACAATTTCACTAAATAAATTCACATAACATTATCAGAAAATTTGAAAGGCTTGTTCTCTTTTTTTACGCTTTTATATTTGTAAGAATTATAAAATTTAGATAATAAAAATATATTGTTTAGAAGTTACAAGTTTTGCTTAAATAATAAAAATAAAAATTTTATTGATTATATAAATATTTTTATTTTCTTTGGTTTCTCAAGTTTTTTTACTGTAATTTAAATACTCATAGTAATATATTATTTGTGAATTTTACAACAGTTTTCAAAACAACTGCATTTATGCCAGCACATTCCTGCCAGCAAATATGCTGCATTTATGTCAACGCATTCCTACTGCCAAATATGTTGTATTTATGCTGCCAAAACAGCCATGCCGAAGAGAGCCCTAGTGTTATTTTTCCTTCTTTGATTACTTATGTTTAGCATAAACCTTATCGCCCAGCTTGGTTTTTTTTTTCTTCCACTTCAATAATTGCTCAGCACGAAAAGACAGCAAGCACGGGCTATACATCTACAACATGCATTGGTTTGTACGGTGAAAAACTTCAAAACCTTCTTGTATTACTGTAAATCGCACAAGCAAGAAAGCTTTTACAGAGGAGAAGATGAATACCCAACGTGGAAGGGTTACAAAGAACTCAACTCTCAAAGAGGAAAAACCCACTAGTCTACCCGACTCACTCACTATTCTTTAACCTATCAACTATTAAATAATGCCTATTGACCAAACGGTCAAGAAACAGACGCCGTGACTAAACCCCACTGCTTACTAACAGAGCAGCTCAAAACTAACAGAGCAGTGTTACTGAAATACTCAAATCTAACACCCCCCTTCAAAACTTAGAAGGTTTCAGCTTATAAGATTTGCAACAAATAGAAAACAGAAACAAACTGCTGTAAGGAGCCTGCTATTCTGCACTCAGCACCAGACCCATTCTCTTCACCTGCTGTGGATAGGCCTTCCCTGGAAGGACCTTAGTCAAAACATCAGCTACTTGCTCCTTTGAGCCAACAAACTCTACTTCAATCATTCCTTCTTGCAATTTCTGCCTGACGAAGTGAATATCTAGCTCGATGTGCTTCGTCCTCTCATGCAGCACGGGATTCCTTGCGATGTAAATCGCTGCTTGGCTATCTGATTTTACTGGAACTGGTAGCACGCTGTCCACCCCAAGCTCATGCAGAACTCTCGTGATCCAACTGAGTTCAGCTGTCACGCTCCTCATGGCACGATACTCTGCTTCAGCTGAGGATAAAGCCACGGTAGCCTGCTTCTTTGACTTCCACGAGAGAGGACTGCCGCCTAGGTGAATAAAGTACCCACTAATGGATCGTCTCGTATTCGGGCAACCTGCCCAATCGGAGTCACAAAAAGCAACCAGTGAGTAATCGTCTTTACAGTTGAATAACAGGCCATAATTCAGAGTGCCGCTGATATAGCTTAGAGTGTGAAGTGCTGCATTGTAATGAACATCAGTGGGAGAGCTCAAAAACTGGCTTAAAACTTGAATTGCAAAACAGAGATCAGGCCTACTATGCGAGAGATAACTGATTTTACCAACTAATTTCCTGTATATAAAGGGGTCAGCCAGGAGTTTGCCTTCTTCCTTTCTAAGTTTGCTATAAGTATCCAAGGGACTGCAAGCCTTCTTTTTACCAGACAGAACAAACTCTCTCAACAAATCTTGGCAATATTTCCTTTGCAATAAAACAACGCCATCAGTAGTATGAATGAATTGCATTCCCAAAAAGAAACTAAGTCTCCCTAGATCCTTAATTTTAAACTGCCTGTTCAATCTTTCCTTAACAGTTTTAATGAGAACATGGTCATTTCCGGTAATGAGAATGTCATCAACGTAAACTACTAGATGACAAACCAGATCTGATTCGGACCTTGTAAACAGAGAATAATCATTAAGGGACTGAACAAAACCCAAAGACTTAAGGAAAACACTTAATTTGTGATGCCATTGCCTAGAGGCCTGTTTCAGCCCATAGAGTGACTTTCTTAATTTACAAACTTTCCCTAACTGTTCTGTCCTATAACCTTCAGGAAGCTCCATGTAAACATTCTCCTCAAGATCCCCATGCAAAAATGCATTATTAATATCAAGTTGGCTTACTACCACCTCCTTTTAGTTGCAACAATAATCAAGGCCTTAATTGTGGTGAACTTGACCACCGGGGAAAAAGTCTCCAAGTAATCAATTCCATACTTTTGTGTGTAACCCTTAGCGACTAATCTGGCCTTAAACCTCTCAACACCACCATCACTCCTATATTTAATTTTATAGACCCATTTGCACTTTACCGGCTTCACTCCACCCGGAAGATCCACTAAGTCCCATGTGTGGTTTCTTTCTAATGCAAGGAATTCCTCCTTCATCGCTATTCTCCACCTTTCATCTTTTTCAGCTTCACTAAAACAGTTAGGCTCACTTTCTCTATTAACCGCAGCATGCAAGCAGTATTGATCAGAAGCACTACCCAAAATAATACCTAAGGTGTGGGGAGTAAAACAAGCTCCAACTATACTATTATTTTCAGCAGATTCCAAGTTCTCATTACTAGAGTTAGCAATACAGCAGCTAGCAATTCTATCATTCAAAATTTGTGAAAAACAGTCAAGAGAGTTATTGGAAGTGAACATATCTTTCTTGATGGCTGAAGACCCAAGGTCATAATCTCTGAGATATCTGGAACATGCCTTGTCCTTTCCGACCTTCTAAGTGCAGTGGGTTCCTCTTGTTCTGCAGCTTCTGCATCTGTTTCCCTTGGACTATCATTGTCCGTGTCAGCTGCTTGTTCTGCACCAGTATCTTGATCCTCATGTCTCTCTTCTTGGACCATCTCTTCCTCATCACTGGGGCTGTACCTCCCTTGGCCTTCCTGTCTTAGACTTGTTTCAATGACATTAGTATCAATCAGTGAAAGAAAATCATTTTCCAATACAATACCTTCCCTGTTTGCAGCTGTCTGATCCTGGTTTCTCATTCTTCCTGAGTTTTGCCTAAAGGGTACACTTTTTCATGGAAATAACATCCCGATTATAAATGACTCTATCATTGTCTAAATCGTACAGTTTATACCCCTTTTTGTTCTGCCCATATCCCAGGAACACACATTTTACTGATCTGGACATGAATTTATCATGAAGGTTTTTATTGTTATTAGCAAAACAGAGACAACCAAATCCCTTCAGAACAGAATAATCAGGTTTATCTCCATAAATAATCTCAAACGGGGACTTCTTGTCTAAGCTAACAAGGGGCATCCGATTGATAAGATAGGTGGCGGTAAGGATGCTTTCCCCCCAAAATTTTCTAGGCAAACAGGAATAAAACATAATAGCCCGGGCTGTTTCTAGGATGTGTCTATGCTTCCGCTCAGCAACACCATTTTGTTGCGGTGAGTAGGAACAAGTAGTTTGGTGTCTAATGCCCTTGAGTCTAAAATATTCAGCCCCAACATTTGAGCTACCAAGTTCATATGCGTTATCTGTTCTAACACATTTCACATTCTTGTCAAACTGTTTTTCAACCATTGAGATAAAACCAATTATAAGAGAAAAGCAATCAGATTTAGTTTTGCATAAATGAGTCCATGTAACACGACTCTTGTCATCAACAATAGTAAGAAAGTAAGTGAAACCATCGTGGGTTTCAAGGTTGTACGGCCCCCACAAGTCAATATGGATCAACTCGAATATATCTTTTGTTTTTATTGAACTGGTCGGGAAGGGGACCCTATGACTTTTTGCTCTGTTACATGACTCACAAACAAAATCATTTAGCATGTTTTTCTCCCTAATAAGACCAAGTCCCGATAGTTTCTCCTTTGGTAAGTGACCAACCCTATGATGCCACAAGTCTAGTTCACTCACAGTTTTGACAGAAGTGTTCTTATCCACATTTGAACTAAAACTATTTTTCCTCTTTTGATCACAGAAGATATCAAGCAGATAAAGGCCCCTTTGGGCACTTCCAATCTTCACTTCTTGACTGCAGTCATAAGCCTGATAAAAACAATGTTTTGAATTAAAATAAAACCTGCCTTGCATCTGGTCGCATAGCTTACTGATAGATATAAGGCCAAATTTGAAATCAGGAACATAAAGCACATCGTGAAGAGTTATAAAACTGTTTATTCTAATTTTACCAATCAGCTTTACTACCTGTGGATGCCCATCAGGCATTCCTACCCAGTGGTTGTCTTAAGGAAGACAATTTCATGAAACATGCCAAGATCCCCACACATGTGGTCAGATGCTCCACTATCAATAATCCAATTTTTACCTTGATGCGTATGCTCATCAGAAGCATTACATGTCACACAATCATCGCAAGTTAAACTCATCTTGTGGTTATAAGGAGAAACATAATCAGAAGTGTCAGGTAAACAATTAACATAAACAGAATGGTTCTGATCAATAGCATCATCATTTCTATATTTATTCGCACCCAAACACAGATAATCAGTGCAAACATTATGATTGCAGGCAGAATTTCTGGGTATATCAGCAGTGGGCAAGTTATTGCAAGTTAAGTTATCAGAACTATCAGTTGACCCACATTTATTCACACCTGAGCAAGAATAATTATCACAGGCAGTTATAGGTTTGCTGGCCACATCAGAATTAGGCAGAAAATTCCTATAAACTCCACCAGTCAAATGATAATTATCTCTAGCTATCTCAGTTTCAAATGGTAAAAGTGTTATACCTGTGAATCCGCAATTAGATTCAGAAGCACTTGGTTCCTTTCCCTTGACTTGAGACTTGCTGATGTAGTTTAGTAGACCATTGATTTGCTCCGTGGTGAGAACTCCTTGGAATGGGTCTTTACAGTGTTCTTCCTTTTCTCCACCACTGCCATTTGCTTGGTGATTCTTGTCTCTGTTGGTTCGCCACCCAGGAGGGAACCCGTGTTTCTGAAAACACTTATCTTCAGTGTGTCCTGGTTTGTGACAGTGTGAACATTGGAGACCAGATTTCCTTCCTCCAGATTGACCGCGACCATAGCCTCTTCTTCCTTGGGTCGCTGAGAAAGCAGCAGGAGCTTCGACTTCTATACTCTTACTTGCTGTTAATGTCTTCTGTCTCTCTTGCTGGATCAGAATCGAGAAGGCCTGCTCTATTGACGGGAGGGGATTTATCATCAGTATATTTTCCCTCGCACTTGAGTATCTGTCACTCAACCCCATGAGAAATTTTATTAGCCGTTGCGTCCTGATATACTCCTTGAATCCTTTGTCGGTTGAACAAGCGCAAGTTGGAAGAGCAGTAGTTGCATCAATTTCATCCCAGACCCCCCTCAATTTCGCAAAATAATCGCCAATGGTCTCATTACCTTGAGATGTTGAAGCAGGGCGCCTTTCCAATTCGAACATTCTGGTGCATCAACTTGATCGTAGCGGGCACAGAGATCTTCCCATAGTCTGACTGCAGGCGATCGAAATAAAACTGTGTCGGCGACCTTTCTTTCAAGGCTCATAAGAATCCAAGACCGAACCATACTGTCACAACGGGTCCATGCTTCGGCTCGAACAGTGGAATCGGTAGGTTTCTCGGTTGTTCCCAATACAAAACCTAGCTTGTTCTTGGAAGCTAAGGCTATCTCGACTTGGTGTTTCCACCGGGAGAAACCTGGCCCTCCATCAAATTTCGTGGCGATAGCAAAACCGGGGTTGTCTGAACTGGAAAGGTATAAGGCATCCCCAACATCAATCGCTACAGTTGCTGCGTTGTTAGCCTGCCCATCCTGGGTTCCCTTCAATTTCTCCACTTCGGGGTCTTCTGGATTCTTTTCGTTTGGATTCATTCCTTTGCCGGCGCAGAGAATTTAGTGAGCAAGGAATACCGAGAAAACAGAACCCAGCGGTGGCGGCTATAATACCGTGTCTTCTTGTCAAGGCGACTCAAGAAAGAAGGGATGGAGATTGGTGATGATGCCGCAAGGGGAAAGAACCAGGGAAGACAAATCGACCAAAGAAGAACAATACCTAATGCGAATCAATCTTGTGCAGGCGACTGGATCGGTGATGATGTTGCAAGGGAGAAGAACCAGGGAAGAGAATCGACCAAGGAAAGACAATATCTAGTGCAAATCAACCTTGCGCAGGCGACTGAAGAGGCGAGGGAGAACGGTACCGGAATACTTGGTACAAGCGGAAGAAATTGAGCCGGCGAAGAAGTGTAGACAAAGGGAAAAGAAGCTCGGTCCCATGAACGTGCTCTGGTACCATGAAAAGCTACAAAACCTCCTTGTATTACTGTAAATCGGACAAGCAAGAAAGCTTTTACAGAGGAGAAGATGAATACCAACGTGGAAGGGTTACAAAGAACTCAACTCTCAAAGAGGAAACCCACTAGTCTACCCGACTCGCTCCTATGCTTACTAACAGAGCAGCTCAAAACTAATAGAGCAGAGTGTTACTGAAATACTCAAATCTAACAACCCACCTATAAAAAACGTATCTAATGGAACAAAACCACAAACACGAGGCCCAAAAAATTGGCGTATGGCCCAGGCCCAATCCTTTATAGCTTAACTAGTTTTTTGGGTGGGCCGCTGCCTACTTTTGATTTATTCCTCCATGGCTTCTATACCTTTTAATTACCATCGAAAACCATCTCATGCAATTTGTGTTCACACTTGTGACCCTTACTACCCAGTCTGTCACGAAGTGCCAGAATTGGTTTGTATCCGCTAGTGTAAACACGAGATGAAATTGGTCATTGCATCTCTTCGTAGATGACCAATAATAACAGCCATAGTCCATAAGGTGTGAATAATTGTGTCTTTCGTGAGCTCAGCCAGAAGATATTTAAAGCTGGACTACTTTATCTCACCTTTTTCAACTTTCATTATTGCCCCCGAGCCTTCATCTGTTATGTTGTCCACCATCTTCCCATTGAAGTGAGGAACATTGCAAATTTTAACATAAAAAATCTGCGGTGCTAAGTTTTTTTTTGGTGTTTACCATCCCATTCTTATCTGTATGTGTCAAGGTTACCATAAATAAAGCGAGCCTCTAACCCTCATAACCATAAATATATACAAAGCAATAAACTTTCAATAATCCACAATCTAAAAGCGCTAAATTAATCCATATATAAACAACAAGGTCACCATGTGACAAGTTTAATAGTTTATGGGAAGTTCTTCAAGTCATGTTATAACCCGTATGTTAATTCAGCCAGGTTCTTGTTTGCATCTTTATATTAAGTGCTTTATGTCAGGAAAACTGCCTTTGTGCATTTGGGAAGAAGAGGAGGATAATGTGGCCTTTGCCTCTTTTTATTTGTGATAAGGATTATTAAGAATGAAGGAATTCTTATTCTTTTCACGCTCATTTCTTCCGACAGTTTCTTCTTCCCCGTTTAAGCGTTTGGTCCTCTTCTTTTCCAAGTGTTTCTCTTCGATCTGGTGGTGAATTGTTGATTCTTAGTGTCGCCTCGCTGTTGTGGCGGTGGGGAAGTTCTTTGTCGATTTCCAGGTTTGCTTGTATGTGGTTTCGGATTGGTTTGGGCTCTTGTGTGAGGGGTTGCATTTTTTGATTTGTGGCTTGTGGCATGGGATTATGTGGCTGTCACACTCCGGTTTGCTGTGATTCCGCGGTCTGCTCTTCAGTTTCAGATTTCGATTGCTACTCGTCTGATCGGTGACGTGGGGGATGAATTCGGTGATTTGTGCTCACCAAGGGGGTTGAGAATGATTGTGTCTTGTATGGATTTAGAGAGTGTTGGCATTATTGCTCTTGTGTTTTGGTCTGCTTATTTATGCTTGAAAACCCCATGGTATGCCTACTCTGATTTGGTTGTGGAGTTGTGTTGAAAGTGTGCCAAATGCTGTGTCTTCTGTCTTTTCGCACTTCTGTTGGACAGGGCTGGCGTGATGGATTTCTACAGTTTTCAAACAGTCCGAACATTCGTCCAAAACAGGTAAGTTCGGACAGGATTCAAGGACGATACTCTGGATTACAGTCGGTATATGTCCGAAACATGTAAGTCCTGACGTATGGTTCGGAATTGGTTTTCTTGGTTTTCTAACTCTCGGCATGCGTCCAAACATTGACGTTCGGACGTATGTTCGGACAGTGTGGTTTCTCTGTTTCTGACTCTTGGGAGGTGGTCCGAACTTGCAAGGTCGGACGCAAGTTTGGACATGACGAATTTCTATCTTTTAATTCTCGGCCTACGTGACGTTGACATGCAAGTTCTGTAACACCCCTCTCCACAAACACGATATAATCTCTCACGTTAGCAATAAATAAAAACGTCTTACAGCGGAAGAATTAATAACAATAACAATACTCATCGGGTGTCACGGCCATTACTCGCCCATGCGAGCAACGAAGCCAAACTACATCCAACTTCCAACATAAAACAAACTACAAACCGCCCGTGATAACGAGAAACTCCTATACATCAACTAAGTCCATAAAATCCTAAACATCGACAAGTGAGGGTCTACCAATCCTGAAAATACATACCCTTACCATTAATACAATTCACATCTTCATTGCCATAGGACAAACTCATGTGTAGTAATAATTAAGGTAAAACTCCAATTACCATGTTCCCGCTCTTCGGCTTCGACAATGATCAACAACCTGTAATGGTGTAGTAAGCGATAGACGCTGAGTATGCCGGGCCTAGACCCTAATGGTCATTGTCATTTTAACCATTTATTATTAGATTGATTCCAGCTTTACCGTTTACAGTTATAATAAATATTGTAATATAAATGTATAATATACTTAATCATCCATCCAAATATCCAAAACATTCACATCCATCCAATATTCAAACATTCATTAAATATCACAAACAACATTTATATATCGACGTATCGAGTAATAACAATTAAGGTTACAATCTACATTCGCCGTAGCGTATACCATCCTTTATTAATTTCAATTAATTTGGCCTTCAAGGCCCATCCATATGTACAATGTACATTCACCTGCGTCACAGTTTTCAATTTAATTTACCTTAGCCTTATAGGCTCCATCAACACATGTTTAGTTAATACCAGTTGGGCGTCATGTTAGGACAAACCGATATCCTCACCATGGACAGTATATAGTCCTCCGTACACACAAAGGTGCTCATTTCGCCAGAGGTCCGGAGGCCCTGACTCTCTATGTCTCGTAAGAGTCCATTAAAAAGGCGTAGCCACCTGATCCACGATCCAGTTTGGGCTCGTTGGATATAACCGGAGGGAATCCAATTAGGAACCCCTCAGTGATCACAATGCGTAACCAGTAGTTCGTAAACTACCGGGATTCCTCACCTCAACCATACAACTATCTCTTCTCATAATGTTTTAAGATGGCTCTTAGTCTTATGGAGAATAATTATTAATTAGCTGCCCAATGGGTCTCACGCATACCTAGAAGTAATCTAGGGTATAGTCATGGTCGAGATCCATGCTTAGAGACGCAATGTCGTGACTCGTCCTAAGGTTTTACTTAGGTTACCATTATACTTAATATTAAACTTGGTATGTATAACGTACGCCATGTCCTACATAACGATATGTATGTTTATAAAGTCGATCCATAGTCGACGTAGTGTTAGTCCCGTAGGACGCTCGTGCATAAATAAATAATGCAGTAACACTTAATCACATTAACATTGTATCACACACATAACACACAAGTTATATCAACCAAATCCGAGCCCAAGGAGCTTCCTTAGGACAACTCGGATCAAACCCTTTACATACCATTCACCAAGACCTAGATGCGCAGTGTAGTCCACTAGCTCGTCAAGCGTCCTTGTTGAAGTATGATCTAAATGGTAATAAACTATAAGTCAGTCTCCATGACTAACTACATCCGGTATTTCCGAATATAAGTAACCCCGACAGTTCACCCCTGTTTTCTACAGTTGTTTGTTACGGGTTCTCTAAACGGTCGGCTTTGTACTAAAATTCGTATGTCAAACATTTCGACTCTTAAGTTTAATTCCTTATATTTCTTTTATCTTATCGACCATCTAGTTTAGGTACATAACCTATAGTTGCATTATGCATGCATTATTATATTATTTATATCTTTTTCGTATTGTATCATTTATTATTGTATCATTCTCCACCATCCATTATAATACAATTGTATCATTACAATCCATTATCTTAGAAAATAATTTGCATCCAACTCAAACCTAGAGTTCGTAACTATAGTTTTTAATAACCACCACCATTATATTATATGGTTCCAACCATAATATATATCCATCCTATATACATTATTCTTGTGTATGTATATAATTTACCACATAGGTAATTCCCATGAGTTTAATAAACTCTTATATTTTTATGTTACATTTATCATCTTTTATTAGATGATATTCCCATTAGTTGTATTATATTATACAACTTATATTAAGATTGTTATCCTAATATTAGTAATTTTATGTTGTATAATTACAACTCCTAAGTTTATTCCATAAATACCTTAGTTTATAAATCTCATTATTATAGTTTGCACATTATTTAAGGTGAATACCTTACTTGGTTAATTCCATTAACCCTTAATACCATATAATTGTTATAACATATGACAAGTAGACCATAGTCAAAATCATTTTCAACCCTTATTAACTCGGTATAGCCCTTAACTTATTAAATTCCATTTTGACCACATAACATTATGTATGTATTCCATATGCTAATATCATTTGATATGATATTCTTAATTTCCTTTAATTTATAACCTATAGTTTTATACAAAACTATTTTATATTGCCGCATAGGCATTATATTAAACCTTATTCTTTTCCATAAACCATAGTTTCCTTATTTACAAAATCACCCCTTTCTTTTACCATGTTATGTATACCATTTAATATAACATTTCTAACTTATAAAAGAGTATAACTATGGTTATTTTTGTAAATTCCGACAGCCCTTGTGCTATTCTATAGTTGCCATTTGGCCCTATTTATAACATATAGTTTATAATATCATTAAACCATATATTATACACCACATCTTAATAAATTATTCTTATATAATTCTAAAAATCACCAAATTCTCCAAAGGGTTATAAAATCCTTATTAACCAATACTTTCGTATTTACATTCCACCATCTATTATTTCTACAAAGTGTCATAATGACATAATAACTATATATTATACATATAGAGTTATTTTAATTCCAAAATCAACCCAATAAATTCTAAATTCCTAATAGCCCATGGGTGTTTATAATACCATTATACACCCTTAATTTTCGGTAATAACATATTTACCACATATGTTATAAAAAATATTACCATTAAGTACTTATCTTATTATAAACCTTAAATAAGTTATCTAACTTATCTAATTTGGTCAAAACCTACCATATGGTCAAGGTTGAACCTCCTTAATATTTCCTTGACCATTAATTCCTTATAATTACGGTTTTGCACCCAAACTTCTAGAATCACCATTTAACCCCCAAACTTTATAAAATCCTATAAAAAACTTTATTTTAAATCCTTTTTAACCTCTAATTTTTGGCCTTATTTTTATAAAGCCTCCAAATTTAATTTAATTACACTATAACCCCTCATTCAATTCGGTAATGCATTATCACCACTTAAACTTAATTAAAAAGCTTAATAAATGCATAATAAAATGGCCTAAAGTACATGGCCTTATTACAAACATTGGCTTACAAAATAAATTACACATAAATGTCCCAAAATGCTTATAAATTTCAGCCTCACCACATATTCTTCATTTAATTACCAAACTTCCACAAATGTCTTAAATTTGACCAATTATGCTTGTTAATTAGTTAAAAATTATTAAACCATTCCTTATCACTAAGGTCAAAATAAGACCTAATGTACTCTTCACTCATGGCATATATGTGAAACATGTATAAACACATATATTATACCAAGTGTAGATTTAAGTGATTTATACATTGATTTAGCTTAGATAAATCCTTGTTTGGATTCGGCCACCTTAAGGAGAATTTCTCCACAGCTTGATTTAACTTGTCTTCATGTAGAAAACAAGACATGATTAAACTCCAACTGAGCTAACCAGGGGAAGTAATTAAGTCATGAAAAATCATTGGATTTTTACCATAGATCTTCAAGCTTGTTAGAGATTACCTCGGCCCTAATTTTTCAGTTGAGAAAGAGTATCAAACACTCTTAAAACAAGGTATAAAACCGTGTGGTGGTTATCTTGGAAGATGGCTAAGATTTACCTTGTTTAAGATGCCAAAATGGTGTTTTTGGCTTGGATCTAGCTAATCCTTGTAGATCTGGTATACCAACTGAATCCACATGAAAAGAGAAGAAGAAAAATAAGGCTAGGGAACCAAGGTTACAACCGAAATTCACAAGGAAGAAGAGATATGTGCTTAAAGCACATTTTTACATTAAATGGTCAAAACTTGAACTTTCCTCCTTAGATCTGTTATGGCCGAAAATAACTCTTCCTTTAACCTCCAAAATACTCTACAATATGTATAGAAATGGTGGGAGTCTAGATCAATGGAAAAAAGGAAAGAAAGATGAAGAAAATAGGCATTTTTATGCCTTAGGAGCTTACCTAGAGCAAGAGCTCTCATCAATGGAGCTTGGAAGAATTACCTACGGTTGAGGAGGAGCAAAGAGAGCTCAAGGCAAGAGCAATCTCGGCTGAAT
This sequence comes from Limonium bicolor, assembly GCA_023374045.1. Classification (NCBI taxonomy): domain Eukaryota; kingdom Viridiplantae; phylum Streptophyta; class Magnoliopsida; order Caryophyllales; family Plumbaginaceae; genus Limonium; species Limonium bicolor. Next base: position 72,381 of record JAIOTZ010000092.1, read on the forward strand.
GGAGCAAATGAAGGAGAATGACCTAATTGTCCTTAAAGTCATTTTTTGCATTTTTTTATGATTTTAGTGACTTGATGACTCACCAAGGCTTATTGGTGTTGCTTAACCGATGAGAGACAAGGAAAAGAGGCAGCGGCCTTGATTGAGAAAGGTGGTGAATGATTGACACTAATTTATTCAATTATGGAGTAATAATGTACTTTAACTAATTATTGAAAGGTGACTCATCATGCTTATCTTGTTCTTTCTTGGATACAACCGTATAACAAGGGGAAGGAGGCTCCTCAATCGGCTGGATCACATGGGTAAGCAAGTGGTAAGCTACTTTGTGTTTTATTATGTTAAAGCATTTTTCCTTATTTATGCAAAAGTAAGGAGGTATATTTAATTGTCACATGGGAATTGTCACCATGATCTGTTAGGAGACTTAATGAACCGATTTTAAGAGGTCCAATTCGTGGTCAATGGTCAACATTGACCAACTAGTCAATGTTGACCCAAACGGGCCCCACTTTAGGTTTTATTAATATTTTAATATTAAATTTGTAAAAATTTGTAAATTTCTGAATTAAATTCCTAATATGATATATATGATATATTATCATATTTAAGGGAATTATGACCTTTAAGCCCATTTAAAAACCAATTTAGAAGGCAATTACACAAAAACATGCTTTAAGGAGTTTTAATGACATTTTGTGTCGCAAGGTGTTTCTGAGCTCTGTTTTCTTTGAAACGGTTTTGTTGTGTTCCTTACATGATATTTTATCATGTTATCCCAATTTTATATTTAGAGGTCATTAGACCTTTAAAGTATTCTTAGAGCACATTTTTGCTCTACTTGACCTTGAAGCATGTAAATGTGTTCTTTGTGTTTTAGTGTTGTCCAACAATTGTAATCTGCTTAGTAAGGTGTTACTAAGCTTAGACAAATTTTAGGTCCTAAGAAGTTAATTTGGGTATTTATTTACCATACACAGTCAAGGGGTGCAATATGTTGCTTTGTGTTGACCACTGTTGTTCTCAGTTGACTTTAAGGCATGTTTAGGCCTTAATTAATGTGATTAGATATTTATCCATGTTTATTAGTTTGGGGTATTCAATCTACCCCCCTTAAAAAGACTTCGTCCCGAAGTCTCTTATCAAGTTGGTAAGTATATATAAATGTAAACTACCCATTGTTCCCATAATGTTATCTATGTGTATATCATTTACACATCGTATTGTGCTTATATAGCACATAGCCATCACTTGTGGTGCGTTAGTTCAATCATATATGGATAGGTGATCCATCAGCACCATCATTTCCTATCAGTTCTACAAACCCTGACAACCTCCCCGAGGTGTCCATAACATACCATCGTTCCACATTCCATATCTAATGATTCATTTCGTATCTAGGCGATACCATATGTAATCATTCTACAAAGCAATATAGATATATATATATCACAAGTAGCATAAGAAAGGTATTACACACAAGGATGTACATACAAATTCAAAAGTATCTCGTGAGATACATACATACAAGTGCACATCACATCAAATAACAAAACAACACACCCCCGCGTACCAACCATAACCAACAAAACCAATTCACGTATGTCATGCATACGAAACAATTCACTGTATGCCATGCATACCACCAATTCTTTTTTTGTATGCAATGCATATGAAACAAACAAACTTAGTGCACACATTTGCACAGCCAAGAGGCTCTACCCCCTTAAAAAGGGTTACGCCCCCGTTACCCCACAAGTATACAACAGCCGCTCAACAAGGAGCGCTGGCTCTCAAAGAGTTCTCCAACTCGTGGGTTGTCCTCATATCAGAAAGGGGGTATGACTCTAGCCTTCTGGGCTCCACAATATCTAAAGGTGAGGCACTGATCCATTTGTGCTCTCTCCCAAGTTCATTCTAATGGGCCCACTCGCTCCGTATGAGCTACAGACCCATGAACATAGGCTCAGTTAGCCCTTTTTTTTCATTGCTGTGTATCCCTCATTAGGATCACTAGTAACATGTGTGCCTTCTCTCACTGATATTCAGCTTGAGGTATAATATGACTTGCTACTGTTAGTACTTAGTGCTCTTTGCACTTATCTTGTAATACTAAGACGTACCAGCCTATATGTCCACAAAGATGATGTTTGTCATCCATGTCTTCTGGTCTTTTGTTCCGGAGTAACACACTGTTGTAGTTTTTTTTATACACACTCGTGTTGATATCCATTCATCTTCCCGTATTCCCACTAGATTAATAACTGCGCAAGTGCAATACCAAACACTCAGTCCTACAGAGTGCAGAGGCGTAAACTCTCACCAGCTAATATCACATGAGTCCACGGATATGATGTGTGAATTATCCTGTGAGTGGTACATTTCAAATCCACTGTTCCTTGCTTAAGGTATCTGCTATTATATAGCTTTGTCTTTTATCCTTGCGTAGTCACGCGTTTATGTCCATATCATCTGGTAGATTTCCTCTGGATTGCAAAGTTTGCTCGATCCTTTTGAGGGTTCTACATATTATTTTTTCATAATGGGTTTTCATGTTTCTTTCCTTAGTGTTCACGTCCTTGAAAGGTTTCCCTGTCTTCACTGTATACTGTCCACTGCTCTCTGTGAAGGTTCATGATTTCTTTAGCCCGTTGGTTCAACTGCGGCTCTTCTCGTCCATCTTCGAGGTAATCTGTCTTACTGTCCGTAGTAGGAATTGACTACTTCTCGTGTTCCTACACTACTTGTCTACTTGCATGGGGTACCAACTAATACATTACTACTTACCCGTAGTAACTCATAAATAAGTCTGCCAGCCCACATGCTCCTAACGGAGTGCAGTCGTCCCATGTCTAGTTTAGAAAACTGGGTAATGTCTGTCACACGGTTATTGAAGTATTCTGTTGTCAATCTCCCGTTGATGGATATCATGTTTTCTTTCTTTCTCTTCTTTTTTTTGTTGTTTAATAGTTCATGGTATTGGTTATCTAGTAATAAGTGCTATTGCCTTAATGGCGTCAGTGGTAATTCGTGTTGTTAACTATAAGCCATAACGCCGGCTTGTAAGTAAAATCTGTGCTATATTTAGCAAACTTGGTCCTCCTATCTCGATCTCATTGAGTATACACATATTCCTTTCCTCCCTGTTTATCCTGATCATATCTCATCATACTTCATATTCGTCCCTCATCCATGTAATTGGATGCATTGTAGATTGCATAATAGCTTGAGCAACTTGGCTCTTCACTTCCCAACCATCCCACTGACGGTGGTGCATCTACAAAGGGTATGCTTGTCCATAAGGGCTAAACATTTATCACTATAGTGATTAGCATTAAATGCGGGTATACACTGATGGTATTTGGCTAATAAGCCTTGTCTGAAAATTTCCAAAATTAAACTGGTGTGGTTTACCATCACAGTGGCTGTATAATTTCCTCCAGTTGCAGTTGTTGGACTAACGGTCCTTCCATAGTGCATAGGTTTCTAACCTCAAGGTTTGAATGAAAACGTTGAAAACACATTTTTTTGTATATATAATAAAAGACTAAAAAGTAGTAGTTGTTGCAGTTGTATTTACAGTTGCTGTTACTGTTGCTGTTGCTGCACTTGCTGTAGCAAGTGCGTAAGGCAGATGGAAATTTCAGTGGTTTACTTGTCATAGCGCTTGCAATAGCAAGTGCGCCATGCAGGTGGAAATTCTGGTTCAGAAGTTCCCGGACTCATTGACTCTTCATCATCTGAGTATTGCTACATGATAATGTAGCATTAACATCCTGTTCATATATTGTAATCCGTCAAGGTTTATTAAAGCTTATTGGTACTGAGTAACATAATCTCAAAAGTCATACACAAAAGGCGAGTGTCCCCAACACACTCCCATATACTAATAACATAAGTCTGTCTAACATCCAAGGTAAGTACATAACAAAGTAAGCAAAGTCTTCCACCAGCGGTCTCATGGAGTCAGGGTATCATGCCCTATCTACTCCCTTGCCTTCTGGGCTCCAGCATCAGTAGATGTCTGGCCATCCTGACCGCCTCGTGGTACTCTAGATCTCCAGCTGAGGTCTTCCGAGTATTTCTTTGGTGGCCTGTAATTACGGCTCTCTGGGTTCATCCAGCACTCAATTCCTTATGGCCCTCTTTGTGGCAGCACCGACACTCGACTTTGCGGCCTTCAAGTCGACCCCAGGATGGTCCTTCCCACAACGCTTGCAATAAAAATGGCGCTGGGGTTGTCCGGTGCCTGATGGTAGTATTTAAGTTTAAGTTAAAATCTGATGAATAAAGGTTAAGGTCACAGTTGAATGTAAGAGGTAGGTGTTCTCACCCTTAGGAGGTGCAGATCTCAGAGGCTGAGCATCAATAGCTGGGCCGTGGTCAAGAAGGACGGGCTCTTTCCTTTCTTTCCTGGTGACCCTGCTGCCCTTTCTTTGGAAAGAATTTCCTGTTTAAGGTTTTGGGTCAGCATTCATAAGGTTATTTAATATGGTAAACAATTTAGAGTGGGATAAGTCCTTACTTTCCCTTTTTCTGGCCTTTGCCTGGAGATGCTCCTCCACCCTCAGACTCTCCTTCAGGGTTCTTTCTCTTCTTTGCCCTAGAGTCTCTTCCCGAGTCTGGAGCATAGCTCCATCCTCGAGGCAGCTTCATACACTCCTGGAATCTCATTGGTAAGTTCTCACAACGTTAAACGGTATTGTAGTAAGTAAAGAATTTATGGCTTCCATTTTAATACATGGATGGTAGTGTAGAGGGTAGCACCCATCGCCCATCTGGATGGAAATAATAGTCCTCCCCGGAACTTCTCGACCTTCACGGGCTCTGAGTATCCACACCGTGTGATGAAGTCTAGCAGACCAATGAATCGAGCATAGTACTCATCCACGGTCAGACCTCCCTGGGTCAATGTCTCAACTCATGGCACTTCTCTGTTTGAGATGCGCCGGGTAGTACTTCCCTCTTAGTAATTCGACAAAGGCAGCCACGAAAAGTCGGGCGTAGCCAGGTGCTGGTCCTTGACCAACCTCCACCAAGTGCTGGCTGCATCCTTCAGATGGAAAGCAGCAATAGCGACCTTCTTGTCGTCCGGTACCTGTAAGGCTTCATATGCTTTCTCATGTTCAACAATGAAGCTCCAAAGCTACGGGGTCTGGTTCCCCAGAATATGTAGGTGGTCGGGTCTCGCTAACTGACTTCAACCAGTTCGTTTCCTGGGCTGTGGCGGTGTGGGCTGGCTCCTCCTATCTGAGTACCCAGTGTGCAAGACGCGCTGCAACCGTCTCAGCAACTCCTTGAATGCCGGGGTCACCGCCTCCACCTCTTCCAGTACCACGCCCTCTAGTTCCCCCAAACATCTGTAGTATAGTATGTCACATAAATATTCGGTAAATTACCGTACACAACCAGTAGATATTGAATTGCCTTAAGGCTAGCCTATCACGCAGTTTGCGTTACTAGACACATATCTTTCTAAGACGAATCGTCTCGTACCTCCCAAATGTTTCCCGTAATTTCCCAAGTCCTAAGCTCACTGTCTTGACCTATTATCTCGTCATCAGAGCGGTACTCCGCTCTGATACCACTTTTGTCACACCCCTTCCACAACACGATAAATCTCTCACGTAGCAATAAATAAAACGTCTTACAGCGGAAGAATTAATACAATACAATACTCACTCGGTGTCACCGGCCATTCTCGCCCATGCGAGCAACGAAGCCAAACTACATCTAACTTCCAACATAAACAAACTACTAACCTCGTGATAACGAGAAACTCCTATACATCATACTAAGTCCATAAATCATAAACATCGACAAGTGAGCGTCTACCCAATCCTGAAAATACATACCCTTACCATAATACAATTCATCATCTTCATTGCCATATGGACAAACTCCATGTGCAGTAATAATTAAGGTAAAACTCCAATTACCCTGTTCCGCTCTTCGGCTTCAACAATGATCAACAACCTGTAATGGTGTAGTATCAGCGATAGACGCTGAGTATGCCGGGCCTGGACCCTAATGGTCACTTGTCATTTTAACCATCTTATTATTAGATTGATTCATGCTTTACCGTTTTACAGTTTAATAAATACTGTAATATAAATGTATAATATACTTAATCATCCAAAATATCCATAAACATTCAACCATCCATCCAAAATTCAAACATTCATTAAATATCACAAACAACATTGTATATCGACGTATTGAGTAATAACAATATATGTACAATGTACATTCGCCGTAGCGTATACCATCCTTTATTAATTTCAATTTAATTTGGCCTTCAAGGCCCCATCCATATGTACAATGTACATTCGCCGTGGCGTACAGTTTTCATATTTAATTTAACTTAGCCTTATAGGCTCCATCCAACATGTTTAGTTAATACCAGTTGGGCGTCATGTTAGGACAACCCGATATCCTCACCATGGACAGTAGTCCTCCCGTACACACAAAGGTGCTCATTTCGCCAGAGGTCCGGAGGCCCCTGACTCTTATGTCTCGTAAGACGCATAAAAAGGCCGTAGCCACCTGATCCACGATCCAGTTTGGGCTTGTTGGATATAACCTGGAGCGGAATCCAATTAGGAAACCCCTCAGTGGTCACAAATGCGCAACCAAGTAGTTCGTAAACTACCGGGATTCCTCACCTCAACTCATACCATCTCTCTCTCATAATGTTTAAGATCTGCTCTTAGTCTTATGGAGAATAATTATTATTAGCTGCCCAATGGGTCTCACGCATACCTAGAAGTAATCTAGGTTATATTCATGTTCGAGATCCATGCTCTAGAGACCGACAATGTCGTGACTCGTCCCTAAGTGTTTACTTAGGTTACCATATACTTAATATTAATACTATGGTATTATATCAAGTAGCCGCCATGTCATCACAATAACGTATATGTATTTATATAAGTCGATCTATAGTCGACGTAGTGTTAGTCCCGTAGGACGCTCGTGCATAAATAATAATGCAGTAACACTTAATCACATACATGTATCCCACACATAACACACAAGTTATATCAACCAAATCCGAGCCCAAGGAGCTTCCTTAGGACAACTCGGATCAAACCCCTTTACATACCGTTCACCAAGACCTAGGATGCGCAGTGTAGTCCACTAGCTCGTCAAGCGTCCTTGTCTGAAGTATGATCTAAACGGTAATAAACTATAAGTCAGTCTCCATGACTAACTACATCCGGTATTTCCAAATAAAGTAACCCCGACAGTTCACCCCTGTTTTCTACAGTTGTTTGTTACGGGTTTCTCTAAACCGGTCGGCTTTGTTACTAAAATTCGTATGTCAAAACATTTGACTCTTAAGTTTAATTCTTATATTTCTTTTAATCTTATCGACCATCTAGTTTAGGTACATAACCTATAGTTGCATGTATGCATGCATTATTATATTATATTATATTCTTTTTCATATTGTATCATTTATTATATTGTATCATTCTCCACCATCCATTATAATACAATGTATATACAATCCATTATCTTTAGCAAATAATATTTGCATCCAACTCATAACTTATAGTTCGTAACTATTTTTTAATAACCACCACCATTATATTATATGGTTTCCAACCATAATATATATCCATCCTAATATACATTATTCTTGTGTATGTATATATTTACCACGTAGGTAATTCCCATGAGTTTAATAAACTCTTATATTTTATGTTACATTTTATCATCTTTTATTAGATGATTATTCCCATTAGTTGTATTATATTATACAACTTATATTAAGATTGTTATCCTAATATTATGTAACATTTTATGTTGTATAATTACAACTCCTAAGGTTTATTCCATAAATACCTTAGTTTATAAATCTCATTTATTTATAGTTTGTCACATTATTTAATGTGAATACCTTACTTGTTAATTCCATTAAACCACCTTAATACCATATAATTGTTATAACATTTATGACTAGTAGACCATAGTCTAAAATTCATTTTCCAACCCTTTTAATCGGTATAGCCCTTAACTTTATTTAAATTCCATTTTGACCACATAACATTATGTAATGTTATTCCATATGCTAATATCATTTGATATGATATTTATTTCCTTTAATTTATAACCTATAGTTTTTATACAAAACTTTTATATTGCCGCATAGGCATATATTAAACCTTATTCTTTTCCATAAACCATAGTTCCTTTATTTACAAAATCACCCCTTTTTTTTACCATGTGTTGTATACCATTTAATATAACATTTCTAACTTATAAAAGAGTATAACCTATGGTTATTTTTTGTAAATTCCGAACAGCCCTTGTGCTATCTATAGTTGCCATTTGGCCCATTTATAACATATAGTTTTATAATATCATTAAACCATATATTATACACACATCTTAATAAATATTCTTATATAATTCAAAAATCACCAAATTTCTCCAAAGGATTATAAATATCCTTATTAACCCATATACTTTCGGTATTTACCATTCCACCATCTAATTTCTCCAAAGTGTCATAATGACATAATAACTATATATTATACATATATAGTTTATTTTAATTCCAAAATCAACCCAATAAATTCCTAAAAATTCCTAATAGCCCATGGGTGTTTATAATACCATTATACACCCTTAATTTTCGGTAATAACATATTTACCACATATGTATAAAAATATTACCATTAAGTACTTATCTTATTATAAAACCTTAAATAAGTTATCTAACTTATCTAATTTGGTCAAAACCTACCATATGGTCAAGGTTGACCTCCTTAATATTTCCTTGACCATTAATTCCTTATAATTACGGTTTGCACCCAAACTTTCTAGAAATCACCATTTAACCCCCAAAACTTTATAAAATCCTAAAAAACTTTATTTTAAATCCTTTTAACCTCTAATTTTTGGCCTTATTTTTATAAAGCCCCAAATTTAATTTAATTACACTATATCCCCTCATTCAATTCGATAATGCATATCACCACTTAAACTTAATTAAAAGCTTATAAATGCATAAATAAAATGGCCTAAAGTACATGGCCTTATTACAAACATTGGCTTACAAAATAAATTACACATAAATGTCCCAAAATGCTTATAAATTTCGGCCTCACCATATCTTCATTTTAATTACCAAAGTTCCACATAATGTCTTAAATTTGACAATTATGCTTGTTTAATTAGTTATAAAATTTATTAAACCATTCCTTAATCACCTAAGGTCAAAAATAAGACCTTAATGTACTCTTCACTCACGGCATATATGTGTAAACATGTATAAACACATATTAATATACCAAGTGTAGATTTAAGTGATTTATACCTTGATTTAGCTTAGATAAATCCTTGTTTGGATTCGGCCACCTTAAGGAGAATTTCTCCACAGCTTGATTTACTTTCTTCATGTAGAAAACAAGACATGATTAAACTCCAAACATGAGCTAACCATGGAAGTAATTTAAGTCATGAAAAATCATGGATTTTTACCTTAGATCTTCAAGCTTGTTAGAGATCTACCTCGGCCCTATTTTTCCAGTAGAGAAAGAGTATCAAAACACTCTTAAAAACAAGGTATAAAACCGTGGGTAGTTAGCTTGGAAGATGGCTAAGATTTACCTTGTTTAAGATGCCAAAAATGGTGTGTGGCTTGGATCTAGATACCTTGTAGATATTGGTATACCAACTGAATCCACATGAAAAGGAGAAGAAAATAAGGCTAGGGAACCAAGGTTTACAACCGAAATTCACAAGGAAGAGAGATATGTGCTTAAAGCACATTTTTACATTAAATGGTCAAAACTTGAACTTTCCTCCTTAGATCTTGTTATGGCCAAAAATAAATCTTCCTTTAACCTCCAAAATACTCATATAGATGTATAGAAATGGTTGGAGTCTAGATCAATGAAAAAGGAAAGAAAGATGAAGAAAATTGGCATTTTTATGCCTTAGGAGCTTACCTAGAGCAAGAGCTCTCATCAATGGAGCTTGGAAGACTTACCTACGGTTGAGGAGGAGCCAACGAGAGCTCAAGGCAAGAGCAATCTCGGCTGAATGGAGCAAATGAAGGAGAATGACCTAAATTGTCCTTAAAGTCATTTTTTGCATTTTTTATGATTTTAGTGACTTGATGACTCACCAAGGCTTGATTGGTGTTGCTTAAATGATGGAGACAAGGACAAGAGGCAGCCGGACTTGATTGAGAAAGGTGGTGAATGATTGACACTAATTTATTCAATTAGGGTAATAATGTTACTTTAACTAATTATTGAAAGGTGACTCATCATGCTTGTCTTGTTCTTGCTTGGATACAACCGTATAACAAGGAGTAAGGAGGCTCCTCAATCGGCTGGCTCACATGGGTAAGCAAGTGGTAAGCTACTTTTGTGTTTTAATATGTTAAGTTCACTTTTCCTTATTTTATGCAAAAGTAAGGAGGTATATTTAATTGTCACATGGGATTTGTCACATGGTCTGTTGAGACTTAATGAACCGATTTTAAGAGGTCCAATTCGTGGTCAATGGTCAACATTGACCAACTTAGTCAATGTTGACCCAAACGTCCCCACTTTAGGGTTTTATTAATATTTTAATATTAAATTTGTAAAAATTTGTAAATTTCTGGAATTAAATTCCTAATATGATATATAAAGATATATTATCATATTGAGGGTAATTATGACCTTAAGCCCATTTAAAACCAATTTAGAAGGCAATTACACAAAAACGTGCTTTAAGGAGTTTAGTGCACATTTTGTGTCGTAAGGTGTTTCTGAGCTCTGTTTTCTTTACAACGGTTTTTTTTGTGTTCCTTACATGATATTTGATCTTGGTATCCAATTTTATATCATTTAGAGGTCATTAGACCTTTAAAGTATTCTTAGAGCACATTTTTGCTCTACTTGACCTTGAAGCATGTAAATGCTTGTTCTTTATGTTGGAGTTTTTTCCAACATTTTAATCTGTTTAGTAATGTGTTACTAAGCTTAGGACAATTTTTAGGTCCTAAGAATTTCATTTGGGTATTTATTTACCCTACACAGTCAAGGGGTGCAATATGTTGCTTTGTGTTGACCACTGTTGTTCTCAGTAGACTTTTAAGGCATGTTTAGGCCTTAATTAATGTGATTAGATATTTAATCCATGTTTTATTAGTTTGGGGTATTTCAAGTTCGGACGCATGTTCGAACAGGCCTCTGATTTTTCATAACTTGCTCGTTTGAGCTCCGTTTTGATCTCCGTTTGCGGGGTTATGTTCCCCTAATTGTGTACAAGCTATTTATTCATTTGTTATGCATCTGTATGCACTTCCATTCAGTATTTTCAAGTATTTGTTTTGGGGACCTAGTCACTTAGCTTTTGAGCCTTGGATAGTCGGGGTCTGGCTGTCCCGCATGCTCTGTAGGAGTTCCTTCTGTATTTGTTCCTTAGGGTTTCCCTAGAATGCTTAGTGACCGACGGGTCCAATAGCGCTCTCTAGTTCTTCTGATGTGGGATCTACGGATCCATAGGGCCTTAGTGATTGCCCTTCTAATGTGTTAGAGGTTGCTAGGGTCCCACCTACGTTATGTTTCTGAAAGTTCAACCTAGCATTTGACATGTGTTTCCGCTTTGGTTTGAGGCTGGTTAGCCCATCTGATTTGTAACACCCCTAAACACTGCCTAGGAGTTAGGGGTATTACACGCTGATAAGTGGTGAAATAATGATGTTTCAATGCCTTATACACCTTCATTTCATTTGGTGCATAGCTTATTTCACCACTTAATAGAGTGTTTTTGTGATTAATAGTGAACTTATACAGTTTGATCTTTTGATAGGTAAAAGCTCACCTTGAGCACACTTTTGACCCATTTTAGAGCTAGTGGCATGCACCAACAGCTTCCCCATCCTTCAAGCTTTCCAACGCCGCAAACGGGGAGCAATTCCGAGCCGTAACGAAGATTCTAGGCCCCGCGTAAGTAGAGAAAAATGTTTTGCAGCAGCCGACCGACCCACTCTGGGTCGGTCGGAAGCTCCTGGAGCAGAATTTGTCTCTGCATCGGACCGACCCATTGGACCGACCCACACTGGGTCGGTCGGAACTTAAAAATGGTCACGTGCCTCGTCTCCAGAAGGCCGACCGACCCGCGGGACCGACCCACGGTGGGTCGGTCGGACGCGGAAATTTCTACTATGCCAGTTTTGAGGCTTTTTCACTACTTACACTTCTACACACCAAAAGACCTAAACAAGGAGAGAGAGAGGCGATTTTGAGGGAGAAAAGAAGAAGAAGAAGAAGAAGAGAAGGAAGAAGAAGAAGAGAGCTCACCTTCTCCAAGCTCAACCACCTTCAACAATGGCTTTTTCTCTCTCTCTCTCTCTCTTTTATGTATCTCTATGGCTGAGTAGAACTATTTAGCACTTGGGATGGGGATTTGAACTTGAATCCCTCAACTAGCTTGTAAACCCTTGCTTCATTAATTATGATGTTTTCTCTCTCTTGTTCATTTAATGCTTTAACTTGATCAATTATGGCATTTATGGTGATTCCCAACAACACAAGACTTTGAGTTGGGGGTTGTGACCTAGAAGAGAGGAACCCTAGATTGTGCTAGCTTGATTAGTTGGTGAAATTTGGGGCTATTTATGTGGACTTGCAATTAATGCTATCTAGTGATTTGAACTCCTCTTGATTTGAGAGTTGAGAGTATCTAGGTAAGAGTTGGCTCTTCCATGATTTGGAAGGTCATTACAATAGTCCAAATAGACAATTTGAGTGAACTGGGTTTATGAGTGAAGTTGGGGTGTATTTAGGTGAGAATAACCATCCTAGGGTGCTTTCCATCCAAAACCCTTAACAACCAATTTTAGTTTCCATAGTTAAGTTGCAGTTTTTCTTGAACAAAATCATTAAGCTTGCCGCCGGCTAAACCCCCCTTTACTCATTTATTATTCGTTACCGAATACCGAAACTAGGGAAACAGATAATCAATTTCCTGGTGGAACGACACTCGTTATCTACTACTTCGATTGGGTCCACTTGCCCATATTTTGTGATATTGATCTGCATATACATATATTTCCTCTGACAAGTTTTTGGCGCCGTTGCCGGGGAAATTGATAGTCTCTATCAGTTTCCCCAGTTTCGGTATACCGGTTTTATTTATTTTAGTTTTCTTTAGTTCCTTTTATTTTACCTACCTCTAATATTTAGTATTGTTTGTGGGCAAGCTTGTTTAGGTACCCTCTGCTCTTCTTGTGTATGCCAAGTACCCGTTCTAGCGACTCTCCTCTTGCTAGTCCGAGGCCCGATCTCGAACGATCTCTAAGAAGAGTTAGAAGAAACTTGAAAACACTTGCCATGGCGGACAATGACCCGCATGTAGAGAACAATGGTCATGGGGATGAACAACCACAAGGCCAACACCGACCTCTCAAAGACTACCACCGACCAAACACCGAAGGGAGAGCCTCAGCAATAGTTCTTCCAACCTTAACACAGGCTGAAGCGGCTCAATGGACTTTCAAAACCCACTTCATCACCGCCATCCGGGACCAAGGAAAATTCAGTGGGGCTAATCCGGATGATGCTCCAAACCACTTGAGCGTCTTCGTGGATTTTTGCAACTCCTTCGGTAAAACAGGAAATCTAAACGAGAGGATCCGGCTACAACTCTTCCCCCACTCACTGTCCGACTCAGCTTTGAGATGGTACCGTAGTCTCCCATCAAATTCTATCGAAACATGGGAGCAAATGGCTAGCAAATTCCTTGCCAAATACTACCCCACAAGTAGGACAAGGCAATTAATTGGCGAAATAAATACATTCTACCAAGAGCCGGGTGAGACCTTGTACGATGCTTGGGACCGGTTCAAGGAGCTACTCATGAATTGCTCCCATCATGGTCTAGATGACCAATCCTTGTGTCTCTCATTCTTCAATGGGCTGGACGACTCCAACCGCCTACTTGTTAATTCCTCCGCGGGAGGGAGCTTCATGACAAAGTCTCCCGAGGAAGGAATAGAACTCCTAGAAACAATGACCAATGACACAAGGCAATGGTCTAGAGCCAAGGGAAGAGAAGAGAGCAGCTGGCCTCCTCAATGTGCAACCCACCGATCATCTCTCAGCTCAAATCTCATCTCTCACGAAGATGGTAGAGAAGCTAGCTACCGCTCAAACCGAAATTGTCAAATCTATAGCTTCTTCATCTTCCGGTCAATCCTCGGAGGATGTGCCATATGTGCGGGTCCCCACGACACTCGACGTTGTGAAGGGGAGCTGAACATGAACCAACAAGGGATGTGAACTTCATAGGCAACCGAGCTTACAACAACAACAATGCGCCATGGAGGAACCATCCTAATTTTTCATGGAGAAATGACCAAAACCAAGGAGAACCAAACAAAAGCTTCAACAACTCTCAAGGGTATAGACCTCAAGCCCAAAACCAACCATCAAATTTTCAATCCGGTTATAGACCACAAGGGACCCCTCCCGGCTTTCAACAACAACAACAACAAGATCCCCCCTCTTCTTCTTCAAGTGGGATTTCTAGGTTAGAGAACCTCATGGCGGATTTTATTGTCACCGCCAAGACCAAATTCTCGGAGCAAGAAGCTTTCAATGCTAATCAAATGGCATTTAATAAAAACATTGAAACTCAACTTGGGCAAATATCTCAGCAGCTCGCGCAAAGGCCTCCAGGCACGTTCCCAAGCCAAACCAAGCCTAATCCGAAAGAGCAACTCAATGCTATATTCGTGAGAGAAGATGTTGAAGAAGAGGTTAGCAAGATAAATGTGATTGAGACTTCAAAAATTCACCCTCTTCATCAAGTATGGGCTATGTCCATAGCAGCATCGAAAAGAAAGATAGCCCAACTTGAATCTTCTTCGAGAATTCATGATCATGAACTTCAAGATGAGAGGGAGCACTTGGGAAGGCTTCTTACAAACTATGCAAGAGAAAAAGCCAAGTTGGAGGATGATGAGGAAGGGATAAAAGTTGTTACCTTGAGAAGTGGGAGAAAAACACAAGAAGTCCAAGTCCCACATGAGCCAAGCAACCCAAAGGAGGGTGACGAAGAAAGGGTTGACCATCCAACGGAGGGAACTCCTCAAGACGTCCCCGCAAACCTCTCCGCACAAAAACCCTCTCCATGTGAACCACCCGTACCTTTCCCCAACCGACTCAAGAAACAGAAGCTTGATGCAGAGTACGGGAAGTTTCTAGCGGTGCTTAAGCAATTGAATGTCAACATCCCTTTTGTAGACCTCATTGCCAAGATGCCAAACTATGCTAAATTCCTCAAGCATCTCATCTCCAACAAATTAAAATTGACCGAAGACGGCACCATCCAGCTCAATGAAGCTTGCTCTGCTATTCTCAAACAGCCATTACCTTCGAAATGCAGCGATCCAGGCAGCTTCACCATCCCGTCATGATCGGTAGCACCTCTTTTCAATACTCCTTATGTGATCTAGGTGCCTCCATCAACTTGATGCCCCTTTCCACCTTCAAGCGGCTAGGTATAGGTGAATTGAAAAAGAGCAAGATGGTCCTTCAACTGGCAGATGGGTCGACGGTTTACCCAAGTGGAGTGGTTGAAGACGTTATCATCAAAGTGGAACATCTATACTTCCCATGCGATTTTGTCATTTTGGACATTGAAGAAAACTCCACTACACCCCTTATCCTTGGCCGGCCTTTCCTTGCCACTGCTGATGCTCAAATTGTTGTGGCAAGAAGGACCATCACCTTGCAAGCATATGATGAGAAGTTGGTATTCACAGCGGGGAGGTCCCCAAATAACAAGACGGCGACGGTCAAGGTTGTAGAAAAGGAGGCCCAGCCACACTCATCTTCTTCACCTCTCTTCATCACTCTACCCGAAGGGATCACCATCCAGGATGAACCACCATTAATCCTTGAAGAAGAGAAAGAGAGGGTCAGGAAGGAAAAAGGTAAACGTGCATCAAAGTGGATACCCAAAAATGTCTTCGATTCATGCTTTGGATGTCCTCCTCACGTCCACCCTCCAGGTTTTCTAACCTAACAATGGTCTAGAAGACCGTAAAAAGACGGGCAGCTTTCCGGGAGGCAACCCGGACTACTCTCATGCTATTGTTGTGCTTGTTTTGCTTGTTTATGTACCTTTGTTTTGGCGGTTTAACTTTGATTGATTGGTTTACTTGTTTCTTGCTTTGTATTGTGTGTTTCTGCGTGTTTTTGCATGTTTAAGTTGGTTGTGGTTGAAAACAAGTGTTTTGGGCAAGAAAACATCTTTTTTGGAGCCTCTGTCAAAGACCGACCCTAGGACCGATCCTAGATGGGTCGGTCGGCTCAAACTTTGAAAAATTGGCTCTGAAGACCGACCCCGACCGACCCTATGGGGGTCGGTCGGGTCGAAAAATTTGAAAATCTTCTGTTGAAGACCGACCCACTACGACCGACCCTAGGTGGGTCGGTCGGGTCGAAAATTTTGAAAATCCTGCTCTGTTAAAGACCGACCCCGACCGACCCAGGTGGGTCGGTCGGGTCAAAATTTTGAAAAAAAAAACGAAAACGCTGTGTTTGCTTAAACCCCTTTCTCTTTTCCCTACCCCCCCACCCAATTCCCTCTTCTTCCTCATCGCAAACCCAGCACCCTACTTCTCCCCCCTGCGATTCCCTCTCTCGCGCCCCACTGCTACCGCGCCGGCCACCACCATCCGCACCGCCAGCCGCCGCGCCGTCCTTCCGCCCTGCTCCGCCGTCGACCACGCCGCCCAGCCGCACCAGACCCCAGCCGTGACCCAACAGCACCACCACACCAGCCCCTCAATCCCTAATTCCCCATTTTCCCCCAATTCGGTTTTTAACCGATTTTGTGCCCAAATCTTTTCAATTTCTTGCTCCAATCCCATACAAAGCACTAAGGTATGATTTTCTAACCTTAATTTTTCAATTCTTGCAGTTTTTGAGCAAGTTACACTTTGGGGCAAATTATGTCCGAACCAAACAAGGCTTTGGGTGGAATTTCTGAATTGTGGGTCTTTGATGGTGCAAATGTTTTAATTGATAGTGTTAGGTTGTGTGTGAAATTGGGCTAGACAATGTGGCTTTTTGATGGTGGTGACATGATATGGGTACACTTAGTGCTTTTATTAAATCTCACCTAATATCATGTTGTGGCATACTTGGATAAATTGTGAATGATTCAATGATGTCAATGCTTACAATTGATAATGTTGGGCTTGGTGTGTGGAATTGGTCTAGAAATTGTAGTTGGTTGTTGGTGCTAGCACACTTGGTATACTAGATGCTCTCGCTTGAATTTTATCCAATGCGCAATGTTGTTGTTACAATTGCTAATGCTAGTACCATACTAATGTGGCGGGTTGCTTAGCAAATCTTTTTGCTCTTCAATTGATAAACTACATAAGGCAATGAACTTTCATGAGTGAGAATTGAGGGTTCTCAAATTATGCGAAATGGGATGACTTATTGAAT